>JAUNZO010004963.1:0-12661 GCA_031894775.1 Chloris gayana
ATGCTCAGATCATTTTTTTAAAAAAGAATAAGCCTAGATAGGACCACTTCACCTTTAGCGTTCTTGTGGCGGGGAGACTAAACTGGAGCTCGCTGGCAACGAGTCTTTGAGACAGGAGCCGGAGACCACTGAAATGGAGGGTCCTAAAAGCATCATGTTGACATACAGCTCATAGTCATGGTGGTGCAATTCGTACTACACGATTTCGGGAGCAGTCCATTTGGAGCTTCTTTTGGTGGTGGGAAAATTTCGATTGCAAGCTGCATTGAGGATAATAAATGTTGAGCAGAAATGAAAGAGGTGCGATGGTGAGTGAATAATTAGAAAGGGGCTGAAGGAATCAAGTTATTGTACGTTCATAGGAGCGGGTAGAATTAGAAAGGGAAGCAGGCAGCTTGCCAAATTTACTGACCTGCGTACGTCATGGTCCCAAGCCATTTTTCTGACCGTCGCCGTGGTCGTCATGTGGCTCCGGCTCATCTCTTGGCTAGTGCCGCGCCTGGCTGCGGGATGCTTGCAGGTGGCGGCGACAACTCAACGGAGGACTGTTTCAAAAAAAGAAAAAAAAACAACTCAACGGAGGACGTGAGCAGCTCTACTGGCTATGGCTGGGCTGACTGCTGCAGTAGCACACTTAGCGCCTTTGCCTGAGCACGCGAAGGGTATGAAGTGGGCGACGCTTGAGATGTTTGACATACAAGTGGGTCCCCTTGTTCATCCATGTCCAATTCAGTAAGCAATGCCAACTCAGCTGTCCCAAACGAGCAGTGCTACACCAACAAAACGTTTTTACTTAAATTTTGGATTAGCATAATTCGAGGAGGCACTTGCTATAAAGTCACTGACACGTCCTCATTTTTGAATTGAAGGTTCCTAAGGCATCATCCCTTAGGTGTAGATAGTTGAGGGGTTAAGAATCATATTTTGAAGGTCAGGAGGTTAAGTATTCCACCTTCTATACTTGAGGGGGTTACGTATACTCATATTCCATAAAACAATGTTCAGAAAATTTTGATCCTTGCATCGTTCTGAATGCAGGCGATGTAGTAATCAGAGCAACTGGACCGTGCTGTCGGGATGAAGTTTACATTCTAACGCATTCAAACAAAGTGGCGAAGCCAAGCATCCCCTAGTCACTAATCTATATATGTAGTTCTGAATTAGCTGTCCACTTTGATTTTTAACAAACTGACCAAACAAAATTTTCACGGGAAAATACTACTGCTAGTTTCCATGCTCCGTTCATCTTCTGAATACATTAGCTGGGGCGGTCAACATGCACCCTGAGATATTTGTCTAGGACGTTCTGGAAGACCTGCATCAAGACCAAAGACTATCATGATAAGTTGGTTTCACAAGAAGAAATGCTTTCCATTCTTAAACATGACTAATAGATACAAACAGTTCCACTAGATGATTATTTCTGTTTTATTTCAGATAACAAATAATAGAAATCAGGGGTTAGTAATAGTGTCATCGAATAGATATAGTTTGATTAAAAAGTTACCTGAAAGGAAAATAATTCCTTCCCATTGAGGAGTGTATCCATTGCAGCATACTGGTCCTCAAACACACTATAGAATGTCTTGTAGAACTCAGTCCTGTATGGTGCCATTTAATAATTTAGATATGTCACCAGTATGCATAGCAAAAGAAAAATAGAGTACTAACTGTTCCTCGCTGGTGGTTTGTTGATCCATCTCATCAAACTTCCTGGTTAGTATCTCTGCTCCTACTGGTCCAAGGATGTTGAGAACTAAAGCTTCTAATGTCCTTGGGAAAGTATGCTGAAATTACTGTACATATTAGAAGCTACATTGTATGGTACATTCAACACCCAATACATATTACACATTTACATGCACATAGAATGCAATGAAAACAAGAATAGCCTTTTTTTAGGGCCAAAAATAGGCTATTTGCTCAGATTTATTTTCAATAAATGAGGACCAGAAAGTGCAAACAGATTATATGAGTAAACAACTAAACATAAAGAAACAAAACAGCATCAACCTAATGATTTTTCAATATGTGATACATACCACCATTGTAAGCAGCATAGCCCGCAATTCAAGTGGTTCAACTGGCAAAATGATTTTTGCAACAGAATCTTTGTCCAAGAAGGATGAATCATTTGTACCAGCGATCGTCTTTGTTTCATTGCTCAGGCTGCGAGACGGATCCTGAGAAATGGGCTCTGCTATGTTATTTTGGTTACTCACTTCAACACCTTCATGAACTAGTGAGACGAGTTCATAAAGTGCTTGGAGAGTGGAAGGTTCCAGAGCTTGCAAAGGTGAGTCTTTGTGTAAATCAAATAGCTTGACACCTATTAAATGATAAAAAGAAACTATTATTTTGCTTGGGAATTATGAGGAAATCAATTCGAAAACTGCAGAATAAACAATAAAAAGGTTGTCACAACACTGCTTTATTTCTAAATCTAAGGAAACAAAGTTAATCTGACATCAAAACAATTAATATCATAGGATCAAAATCAGGAGATGACTCAGATGGCATAGGGTACCTGCCATTGCTTTGTCCATAGGCTGAACACTGGTGTTATCTTCTGAGTGATCAAATGGATTCCTCTGCACCACTATATTCTGTCTCATGAGAAATGAACAGGGTTGTTACTCTTTCAAGACAAGTGAAGCTGTTCATATTCGACAAGTGGGGACGAAGAACCAAAGGTACAAGGAAAAACATGACAAGTGCATGTATCTAGTATTGCATGCTAAGAAGACAAATCACCTAAAGTTTAAATATCAAGGCAAGGAGTGGAATAGGCTAGGTAACTATAAAAACCTGTACATACTTGTGGAGGTTTCCAATAAAGAAAAACCATTCCACAAAAAGAAAACAGACTCTTTTATTCAATTACAATAAATAAAAAAAGAGTAATGAGGCATACCATCTCCTTATCCACCAATCTTCACTAGAATAGTAGAGGTAGAAATCCACGAGGACGAGGCAGCGTGAAAACAAGGGTAAAGTAGTCAGATATTGCTTGGAAACAGTGTCAGAGATATCAAAATGTGAAATATGAATCCTCAATTGTCATGTGGGACAGCATTATAGCCATTAGCAAACCCCTATTCAGGACAGGCAGCAGCTGGCTAGGCTATGAGACAAGTCCTTGAGATATTTCGACATATTGTTTGTTAGCAGTACTCCTTGTGTTTCTGGAATATAGTAGAGACTAGCGGAGTGTTCTAGAAATCAGCAAAATCACTGTAGCTGGCCGCGCACTACTGTAGCAGACCTGTTTCTGGAACCTAGGAGAAGTAGAAGCTAGACACCCAGATATACCATAAATAGCACCTAGTGTGCAATGTAATGGAGTGCCTCAGCTTGCCTAAGAGTCCTAAGCATAATCCTTCCCTCTTGTAGCTCTTCTCTACTACCTCTAATAGTTGTTAGCTGTTGTCCACCACACCCAGTTAGAACCAACATTGTTTACTTAAGAACAAGATGCTTGGTTACAGATACATTGATTCAAGGAGTCTAAATTGTATTTGTATTTTAATAAATAATAAAGCACTTCACATCAGTCTGAACTTCATGTTTTGTGGGAGCTTCTAACAATAAATATAGAACTTAGCGACAAATATAATTTGATCATCATTACTTGCCAAAAGGTAAGGGAGTCAAGTATTAGGAACTAGGAAGTAAACGATACTTGCACACTTTGTTACACTATAGACAGCCAATCTGGGGCTAATGTATATACATGTTTCTTTGATCACATAATGTATGTACATGTTAAATGAAATTTAGAAAACTTATGCATAACAAAATACCTGCTCAGGATACGTCGTAGGTAGTAGGCATCCATGTGTTCTAACATTTCGGTCATTATTCTTGACTTCCACCAAAAGTTAACTGCTATGGTTAAATCATCACTGTCAACTTGGTGATACCTGTTACATCAAATCTCTAAATGTTAGATAGATTAATTTCTGAACTACTGTTTTTTTAATAAAATAATTAACAGAACAAAGTTAAGAAAAAAAAACTTGTTGTGCTACCTACATGCAAACTGTCACACCACATTGTACAATCAAAGGAATAAGAGATGAATTGTGATACAAATTTCTATTCAGATTTTCAACACACAAATCTATATATCTGAAACTGAGATGACATAAGTGTTTGGATGTGAACCCCATGACTGATTGAAAAAATATCAAAATCCTTGACAGTAAAAGAGCTTCAGAAAATAGACAAATGTATACCATCCTTCTGGTATGAAAAGGGCATCCCCGCGATTAAGAACCACTCTTTCGGAATATTCCTTCATATATCTTGCCCTTGTATAGCTTGAATAATCTGGCTCCTCAATGCTGACAGAACTGCCAGAAAGATAATTAGATCTGCTGAAGCAGGTTCAATAGTAAAAATATTTACTAGTGTGACAAACAACCTTACCTATGGTTAGAGGCCTCACCATATACTGGCATTGGGTATAAATATGGGGTTGCAGAAGGAGGCCACAAAGTTACTGCATGGAAATTTCACAAGGAAAAAAACGTTAAATAGCTCATCTAGATAATCATCACAGATTCTACATATCATATACTGCAGACAGTTATGGGGACAAAATCTTTTACAACTAGCCCATCATTTACATTGCAAAATTTTAAACAAGGAATAGCAACCCGAAGACATTAGCCCATCTGCAGTTCACTATAAACTGTTCCAATGTGGTGACATATTGACATATCCACCAAAACACCAGAAGCGCACATAAATACATAATTAGAGTCATTTTAAACAAAAGTCAAAACGTTTGAATTTGTTGATGTTGCCCTGAAATGGCTATTAGGAGCAAATGGGTTCTACAACAGCATTACCAAATCAATCAATCTTTCCGAGTTATAGTCAACAGTTGAAGTGTATATAAAACTATAGAAAGCTGACATACCTTTTTTGCAACCAGCCACCACACAGAGAAGGTTATGGTGGGGATCGTAATGAGTACTTGATCTCAAATGAGCTCTATTCATCCAAAAGTTTATTGAGGAAATTGATTTTTCTCTTAGAAATATCGGCTGTGCCAAAAGAGAAGCCAAATAAGAGAACAATCAATTCAAAATGCAACTTCAATGCCACGAGAGTCAACAATTGGGCTGAAAAGCAAAGTAATACCTCTTGAATGTCCACTTTCAAAACTTCTAACGAGCATCTGTCATTGCTCTCAGTGTTGAGAATCGAAACCTGCTAACATTAAGTTCATCATCTCCTGTTAAATGATAACAACTGCACGATATCAGATTGTTGAAAAGGGTGCAGGAAGTGAACTTGCCTGTGCTAAATAGACCTGCTGATCTGGGCTACTTGAACTCATCTCCCCCGAAAAACCTTGTTCCTTGAGTATTTCTTGCTCTATGGATGAACCACGAGCAGCACTTATGTGCCACATATAAGACTTGCACGACTGAATGAACGTGGAGAATGGAATAGACACCTGCATAAGTTACATACAGGGAGCATTAGCGCCTCAATTTCAAAAAAATCATATGGCTAAACTTACTACTTGCAGATGCAATTTGACGAGGAAAAACAAAACCCAGCCCTCTCATGGCTTCTGATATCCCCATAGAAAACATGCCCAGAGTTCGACATCATGGCTTGCACCGCTACATCAGGCCCCACTTTTTCCTGGGAAAAAAAATCAGAGTAAGGAAAGCTGAATTGTTGCTAAGAACGCCTCAGGAGTCAGGACAAATATATCGTTTCCCATTGGCTCAATCGGAACAGGAGACTTGCTATGAAATAGAGAAAGAGAGAGGAGTGATGGAAACCAGCAAGTAGTCGAGGCCACCATGGTGAGGATCCCAACGGGAGAAGGCGCCCCACCCCTTGGTCACGCCGCGGAACACCTAAACGGAATAAAGGATCCCACGAATTACATCAATAAATTGACAGGAGAAAGGGGAGACAATTGAAAGAGAGCCTCGGAGAAGATGTATTACGAAGGGGACGTTCCTCGGCTCGACATCCGCCACGAACTCGTCTGCTGATGGCGGCGACGAGAAGCGGACAGCACGGAGACCGGCGTCCAGCTTGTCGCCCACGAACTCGCCCTCTTCCGCCGCCTGCATCGCTCGCCGCTTCGAAGCACGAAGCACTGCCTGCTGCCCTGCTCCGGGAGCTGAGAATGAATCATGATGCGGGCCAATCCGGCGTGAGCTTGGCCCAGATAGCCACTTCGGAATCGGGCCTGCCAGTCGGAAGGCCCGAAACTAACACAAATACTAGTATTATTTTCGGTGATAAATTAGACATGTAGTTTTACTGTATTTTTATTTTATAAAATACTTGCCTGTGTTTTAAAATTATTGTAGTAAGAATAATATTTCAAATTTGTGCTCAAATTATTTTTCTAGTGGCTATAATTTAAGAATGGAGATTATATAGTTTCTGTGACCAATTTCTTGAATCACTAAATATCTAAAACTGTTTATCGTAATATGAAATTTATTTCGAATTTTTTTACGGGAATTCACTGTATCCGTAGACCTGATTGTGTGCAATATCACCGAGGTATATATGTATATATAGTGTTTTTTTTCCTTTTTTTTTTCGGGACTATGTACCCAGTTGTATTGTATGGTGATGATTTTAGTTAGATAAGCGGGATACATCTGCATTATTGGGGTACGGCGAATCACGTGAATAGTATTCCATTTCTGTCAAAGAGCTAGCGATAAATCAATTGCGCGCGCGTTGGGACTTGGGAGCATATACTGTACATGCCAAGTCAGGCTTACAAAAAAAGCTTGCGAGTTTACCCTATGGTTATTCCAATTCGAAGTAGTACAACTCTTTTTTTTCGATCATGAAGTAGTACAACTTAACTGGATCCATACGTAATTTGACATAAATGGAACAAATTTCATCGTGGTGAAAATATTCTAAGAGTATACTGCCACATCGAAGCTATATATGTTGTGTGGACTCTAGCTATGTACAAGGACTTCAATTTTTTTTGTCACCTTTGCCGCTCAATGAGAGCTCCTGAAGTACTATGGTAAGTATTCTCGCAAAAAAAAAAAAGAGGCACCACCGCACCATCATAGTTAGGGCTAGAGAATGGTGATGGAAATTCCAACAACGTATTCGGGAAAACAAGAAATGAAAAATTAATTATAGAAGCATCAAGAAATGAAAACAGGAACAGGAAATCTTGTCGGAAATGAAAATGAAAATGATAGGCATATTGTGTCTGTTCGATATTTTCAATGGAGTTTCACATTCCTACAAGAATTGTCTTCGTTAACCAATAGTTCAAACCCGGACCAATAACTACCACCCCGAATCCTAATTCCTAAGGTTAGTCTCAATGCATATTTTTATCTTGCAGTTTTCAAGAGTGTCGTATCAGATTTGAAGATTTAGTTTGATGTATGAAATAGTCTCTTTCAATGCATAGTTTCATCTCACGATTTTATGTGCAAGTTATAGCATTAAACTAACATCTATTCATTGCATTGAGATTGGTCAAAACGTGTTGGGATGAAACTCGATGTTCTCAATGGGAGTTTCATACCTATGAAACAATACCAAATAAGTTTTATCCATATGAAACCCATTTGCGCAATTTTATATTAATTGCTATGCCACGACATCTCGTTTTCTTATATTTAATGCTGATGAAACCCTATCGAGACTGGTCTACGACCCATGAAGCTCAACTCCCTCCTGATTGTAGTTGCATCTATTGTGGGTTTCAGCTGTCATATGCATGTTGGTTACCATCTTTTGAAGCTATTAATATTTCTCACATCGTGTTATTTTCATTTATTATGTTTGACTATGTGTTATGCCAGTTCTTTTGTTGTTATTCATACCAGTGACATGTAGTCACTTTAGCATTGCATAATAAATTGAATGACTGTGTCAAAGTGAGTACGTCGCTGGCATAATGTTATAGTTAGTGATTTTGATCATGATTATCGAACCGATGTCAACACATTTTCATACCAATAATTTCATTTATATTTTTATACTGTTAATACTATTCTTGATTTTGAACGTCAG
The DNA here is from genome assembly GCA_031894775.1 of Chloris gayana. NCBI lineage: Eukaryota > Viridiplantae > Streptophyta > Magnoliopsida > Poales > Poaceae > Chloris > Chloris gayana. The sequence continues at coordinate 8,047 of JAUNZO010004963.1, forward strand.
TATCAAGTTTGATTTTATTTTTGACTAATGACTAAAAATATAACAAATAAATAATAATGACAAATATTTTATCATTTTTATCGTCTTCATCCCTAGTAATGCGTTACAATTTGGATCAAGGGTGCCAAAGTATTTGTAGTTTGTGAAATTTACTACTTTTGTTGTAGTAAAAAATGAGAGCTTCCATTAAAATTTAATTACAGCTCGAGCAACAAGGTGCTCAATTGACTGAGCTTGAATAGATGACACTGCAGCCTATTTTGTATGTAAGAGCTCATGAGCCAGACTATTGTACTTTGTATTCACATGTTTAACTACTAAATTCAGTAAGAAACGACGTACTAGCGCATCCGCGCTTTCCTAACAGTGAAGTTCATGTGTTTCTGAAGATTTGGCCTTCGGTCGCCACCTACAAGCAATCTATTTCGAGGTATTACTTCCATTTAAAGCCTTCACATGCATGCCATAGCTTTGATCGTTATGGAACATACAAACGATCATGCATGGATATATTTAATTAATAATGTTTGTTTTAATTTAATTCTACTCATTTGTGATATGATTTATTCAATAGATGGACGTGTGTGTAGAGAATATCGCACCCCAAATGAACAAAACCCAAATTTGTTGGCTAGCTTAGCATGCTTCATATTGTTGATACAAAGATCATCATGCATATATAGTAAAAGAAAAGTAGCAAGAAATATGGGTGCTCCATACAGATCGAGGTACTGCAATCTATTTCTACCTCAACTAATTAAGTACAATCTCGGGTGCCCTTGTAAATCATCAAATATCTAAGGGGTCTATGAAAAACTATCGCTCTGAACAATGAGATCTATGAAAAAAACTACTGCACAACTAATGTCTAACAAAAATAGTGACTAATTAAGAACAAGAACAGAAAGCGAAATAATATGTTGGTGAGAAATAACTCTCTGATTCTTCATATATTGTGGTCAAATAATTCCTCTACCCATTTTTCTAAAAAATGAAAGGATTTCAATTGACTAACCTTTATTGAAGGATATTTGTTGTGAGCATTAAGGTTCCATCGGAATGGCGAAACTCAACTTATTTCACTACCACCACACAAAGATTCATATCCTCGGTTCATAATTTAACACATCTCCTAGATCTTACTATCGCTAGGTCTTTTGCTTTATAACACAAACACAATAATTATGATCATTGACTTCGTCTCTCCAAAAGCTTTATTAATAGACGTATGTCACTTACTTCGTCCATCAGAGATATCCTTACTAATAGAAAAAATGGGACAAAATAAATAGAGAAGAGTTTATGTATGAATCAAAGAAGCCATATCTAGCATGGAATAAATAGGTGCATATAATATAAGAACTACAGATCTATCAAGAATCAATACGAAAAAAGTGCAGTGAAGTTAAAATAAAAGAGAGATCGGCTGTGAAAGAAACAGGAAGATAGAACAGTTATTCTCACTTTAAGATGGAGGCAATAATTGCCACAATAGAGTGAACCAATTGTGGTAAAATCTAAAAATTCCGAGTCAATATATCAACCAAAAGATATGGTGTTTTGAGGCTTTGTGAGAGCAACAATACCGTGGAGAGAACCCATGTCGATGATTCACGAAAACAGCAAAATATATGGTAGCACAACACCTTCAGATAAACAAAAGCGATTCAAGTCGTTTTTGTTCCATACGGTTTTATACAACCCAACCCCTATAGTTCACCTGATCCATAAGGCCCTCTTATGCTGATACGGAAACTCAAAACGAGGATGTGTGGATAAACTAAGGGCACACGCTTCAATTTACAGTGCTCCATTAGCGGCTGAAACTGCGCAGCACGATCTGAATCTTATACTTTGTTCATCCGCGGAAGGAGGTGAAGAAAGATCAGATCATGCTGGCAGCTTCAGCAGCTTATGGTACACATATACTACACCTAGCCAGCCCTGGTCCGCCTATCCTGAATTCATCATATGATCACAGGCCACTGGGTGGGTGAGGGATGGAATGGGTTGTTAGGGCATGGGAGCTCCTCATATATAGAGCTGGCCGTGTAGAAGCAGGAGAAATTAAATAAGGCACTTCCCTTTTCTTATTAATGTTTAACTATACAAAACTTACAGTATTAAATTTTGAAATGAGAGGTGTTAAATTAAATCTTTCAGGATTTAAACTTGGAAAAAGGTATCTACGGTGGTCCTATGAGCTTGCAGAGGAATCTATCGAAAAACTGGTCTTGTGTCTTGCACGCCATAGAGATGCTTATGCTCACCGCACCAGCAGCTAGTTAGCTAAGCCTAGCTAGCTAGGGTTTGCATGCAATTGTATATATCTGCACCTGGACACTTTTTGTGCTGGGATTAGCCGGTGGCGTGCAGACAGTGCACAAGGCCGTTGAAACGGTGACCGAAGTAACGGGACCATGCATGCTGGTCCCACGCATATGAGGGCCGCCGCTGAGTCAGTTTCAGGCTTCTGAGCTACTAGTGGAAGCTTGCACGGTAGTCTAGTCGAGTGCAAGTGAATTAAGTTTGAATTGATTCATTTTGTTGACGGTTAGAAATCCACTAATCTTTTGAAATTTTGATGTTCTATATGTTAAGATCGTGCAATAAAAAATACTTGTGAAGAAACTCTCCGATCCTCTTCCTAATTCTCTTAAAAATTAAATAATAAACTGTGTGCTGACGACGAGTTTGCGAGGATAGATCGACTGGTTCTGGCTCGACACAGTGGCGACGACTTATTGATGCCGGCTGTGTTTTTCGAGGTGTAGCAACACAGCGTAGTACCGTTTTCTCGGATCGAGATGGACTGAAAGAATGGCGCGGCGCGCTTAGAATACGGTGAAATGGGCCAGTATTTTTACCGGCATCCGGTACGCATAGAGCACCGCGATCTGCAAGCTCGTGCAATTTTCTATATGTGCTCGATGGATGATGCATGATCATTTGTAAGGCTTCCATGCATGTTGTAGTATACTTTAGTCAGTACAATCATGTGAAACATCCAATCAGATTTGGCCTATGTTTCCATACTTGGTAACTACTCCAAGCTATTATTATCAGTTGTTTGGATCCCAGAGGCCCGTGTCGTTCCTTCATCATAGAGTAAGCCGCAGTTGCCGGCCGGTTTGCCTGCACACAGTTTTACTGAGACGCCGCTGTACTCCCGTGGACAGAGATGGGTTTGGCAGCCATACTAGCTAGAAACGGCTGAAAAGGCCGGCCGGCAGAGAGCAACGACGACGAGACGACGGGCCGGCAGCAGCGCCGCGCGCGGTTGTGTGCCCACGCCCAGCCATGCGCGAAAGTCGGTTGCAAAATACTCACATCTCGAACTAGGCACGAGCGCGGATCGAGAAGATGAACGCGCGCGGGAGCAATGCGTTAGGATGGGTCAGCGACTAGCAAGCAAAGGCTTCTTCGCAGGCGTGCATGCACATGCGAGCACGCGCGCGTGCCGCGGTTCATGTGCGCGCATGCATCCGAGTCCGTGGTCCACCTCCAGATCGCAGGCGCGCGTACATATCAGCACTACAAGAAATGGTTCTCGAGACGACATAATCAAATGGCTACTGTATAGGACACGGAATGGCGTTCCTGAATAGCACTGACAAGTGGGTTTCTCCTATTCATTCGCAGCTGAAACGCACAAGGATTGTCTGTGTCGTCAACAGTCAGTGTTTCTCGATCGAGAGCATATGTGATGAGAGTCACTCTTGTAAGAATACCGTGATATGTAAACTATATGTTGAATACAACTCCCTCCGTCGTTATCATTGACTTTTTTATAATATTTGATCATTCGTTTTATTCAAAAAAATATTCAAATATAAAATGTTATAGCCTATATCTCAAGTTTCTTCAATGATAGAACATATTTCGACAAAGTATATGACATTTCTTAATTTTTTATGAATAAGATGAAAGGTCAAACATACTTAAAAAAAGTCAAAGGTGATAAGAATTTAAGAACGAAGTAGTACATTTTAACTGGTCACAAAGTAGTCAACCGAATTTACCACATGGTAAATACTTGGTTCTCATAGGACACCTTAACTGCATTATGATAACTTATCAGTCCATTGGTCTCAGCTATATGATTTTGGATAGAGCACCAAATATGGCCGTGGTCCTGGATTACCACTCGTCCGTCGATCGTCGCTAGCGTGCGTATAATCCGGCGTCCTCCATGCACCGGAGACTGTAGATACACAGTGACCAATGACCACCCACAGGATTAGGAAGGACCTGTTCGTTTTCTGTCATCTAAAATTTAAGATCTGTCACATCAAAGAGAATCTTACTATTTATAAATATTTCGATCAATTTAAAGATAAAACCTTTTTGACAGATTGATGCTAATTTATGAGATGAATCTAATAAGCTTAATTAATCTATGTTTTGCTAAAGTGATGCTACAGATGAACCGTCTTCTAATTACGACTTAATTAATCTCATTACATTCGTCTCGTAAATTAGTCAGGGACCTGTAATTTATTTTATAATTAAATTTTATTTAATATTCATAAATAGTAACATTCTTTTTGATGTGACAACTATAAAGTTTAGATTTCAGGAAACGAACACACCCGAAGACCCTAAAGCAATGTTG
>JAUNZO010004964.1:0-51414 GCA_031894775.1 Chloris gayana
CACCCGAGTCTTAAGGCCAAGACCGAATGCGTAGCTATATGTGTGCCAGGATCGCTTAATCACACATATAGAGACAATAGTGAAATAACAAGTATAACCAATGTCATAGTATAACTTATTACATCGTCGCAAGCATATCTTTATTACATAACTTTATTGAAAATGTCTCGAAGGACTAAACTAAACTCAGCGGAAGACTCCATACGCCACATGCAATCAACCGGGGAAACTCACGCCTAGTAGTAGTCTTCATCAAGGTACCTCCTTTCGGCTTCGAGCAGCAGTAATGTATAGCAACAGGAAATAGCAAGAGTGAGTACATGTCGTACTCAGCAAGTGTGGGAAAAATGACATGCAAGCTGTATAAAAGGAAAGCCGACACAGGGTTTGCAATAGAAGCACATATACTAGTCAAGTTAATTAAACAACCTATTTACTATGTGATAAAAGCACCAACAGGTTACCCCACTCGTTAACCACCGCAAGCTACCCTACTTGCGGAAACCACACTACAGAGTTATCCCGTCTCGTAGCTCACCTCACTACAAGTTACCCCGCTTGTAGCTACCAAAAGGGTTACTCCACCCAAACCATCCCTCTAGTTCTCGTGAGGATCCAGGCCGTTCGTGACCGTGAACACGGCCGTTAATAACAGCTTTTTACACTCTGCAGAGGTTGCACAACTTTACCCACAGGTCGGTGATTCCATCACCCGTCGGTGACTAAAACCTCCATTATACCAAGCACACTTCCTTAGGTGTGAGGCCAAGAGATCACCGCAAGGTCTTTCAAAGGACTTCCCAGCTTGCAAAACGCCCATGCTAAGGTTTCACCGCCGTAAAAGTGACGCATCACCCGGAGGCCCCCTCTTGCACCGTGGCTTCAAGTACTCCGCCTTTCCTCGCCCGAATCCGTAAGACACCTTCTTCCTTCATCCTTCCTCGACGCCTGCAGAACCGGGAAGTTACCTTGGTACTAAACCTTACCTACCCATTATCAGCCCCGTGCTTTGTGCGGAAGTCCTGGGTTGCCGCTCTAAGAACCGGTCCTTATGATCCCCAACAGGTACTACCGCAGCCCAAAAGTACTACTACGAGTACCCGTGCATTCCCGCACCATCATCCACATCCTCCCGTCGGGATCACCTAAGTTCCATATTGCTAAAAAGCATTCCCCAATTCATGATCATTATGTTCAAGTGAATAATTAATCAAGCTTAGCATTTAGTTCAGTTTGAACCCCATTAAAAGCAACTAGCAATGACGTACCCATCCTAGCATACTACACCATAACCAAGGCGACAAGGTAGAATAGGGAACAGGGTATGACACAAATAGGATTCAAATTAAACAAGTAATGCATGTAATGTAAATTCAGAAAGTAAGAAAGTAGGCGCAATATGCATCAAGGACACTTGCCTGTCTCCTCTTGCTGCTGCTGCTCAAACTCGGGTCCCGGGAATCCTCGTACTCTTCCTCGTCTATTTTCGTCACGCCGAAAACACACATACATAGCAAATAAGAAACAGTACACCAAACAATGCCTACTGTCTATGAAAACAGTACCATTAAATAGTACTCGTCACTACGAACTCGTGAGCGCAAGAATCACCTAAATCGGAGTTACGAGCTAAAAGTTATGAACGTTTTAAGATCTAAGGTTTAAATTGTAAAACAAGCAGCTTCAGGGACCATATTTGTAATTACTGAAAAATTACAGGGACCTATTTGTAATTATGGAAAGTTTAGGGGCCTAAATGAAAAAGTACGAGACTAAAATATAATTTAGGAAAAACTTAGGGGTGTTTATGTAAAATTACAGGACCTAAACATAATTATAAAATTACTCAGGGGCTTAAGTATAAAAATTACAATACCACGCCCTAACCGGATTAAATTATAATTATTAATTAACCTAAGGGTGTTTATGTAAAAGTGGGGGGGGGTTCTTTATCTGAATAATTAAGACGGCGGGGGTGTTTATGTAAGAATGCCGTATAACGGTTGGGGCTTTTAATCCGGACCGTCCGTGCCGGATCGGACGGCCAGGGAGGCTCCGACGGGGTCGCGGCGCGGGCAACGCCGACGAGCGGCGGCGGACATGGGTGCTCGCCGGAGTTGAGCCGTTCTAGCTCTCTCGGTGCCCTAAACTCGGTGCGGGTGGGTCCTACACGGAGCGGGGAGCACGGCGAACTCACCAAGGGGGTCGCGCGACGACGGAAGAGGGCGGCGACGGCTCGCGACGACGACGGACGGGCGGAAAACTTCGGCGGCGTCGCGGGGGCTCCTCGGACCACGGCTTTGCGTCGGGCTCGGCCGGCGGCCGCGGTGGGTCGACGCGAAGGGTGGCGTGCGGTTCACGGGTGGTGCGAGGTCTCCGGGCGGCGGCGCGACGATGATGGGCCAAGCGGCGGCGATGGCGGCGACTAGGGCACGAAAATTGGGGGTTTTCGGGGAAAAGCCGAGGCAAGGAGGTGCGGCGCCTTTTAAAGGAGGCCGGAGCTCGTGCTCGTGACGCGCACGTCGAGGACGGCCGGGTCGGACGCGGGATCGAGGTCCGATCCGCGTCGGGTTTTGGTTGAGCCGGAGGCGGGCTCGGACGGGCCGAGTCGGGCCAGGAGATAAGGAAGAAGAAAAGGAGAGAGGGGAGAAAGGGATTGGGCCGGGAAGATTCGGCCCATGGCCGGGTTGGGTTTTTCCTTCTTCTATTTTTCTTTTCTTATTTCTAACTTCTAATTTGCAATTTAAATTCGAACGAATTCTATTCGATTTTCGAAATCAAGTTTTCAAACAAATAAAACCTAATGCAACTATCAAGCATGAATGCAACAAACATGATTTTATAAATAATAATAAAATAATTAAATTAAATAGAAATTTAATTCTTAACCTAGGATAAATACTAGCATCCTAATAAAATAAACCAAATTTTATTTTATTGCGAATTTTGAAAATCCAGGGTGTTACAAACCTACCCCCTTAAGATGAATCTCGCCCTCGAGATTCGGATGGATCGAGAAAAAGATTAGGGAACTCTTTCTTCGAGATCGTCCTCGTTCTCCCATGTAGCTTCCTCCTCTCGTGTGATTGCTCCACCGAACCTTGCACATATGGTACTTCTTATTCCTTGTGGCCTTCTCAAGGGTATCCAAAATTTTCACTGGGTACTTCCGATAAGTGAGATCCTCTCCTACCGTCAATTCCTCAATAGGCAGCTGTTCCTCCGGCACTCGTAGATATTTCCTCAATTGAGAGACATGAAAAACATCATGGACATCCGACATATGTGGTGGTAACTCCAACCGATATGCTACCTCACCCATCCGAGCAATGATCTTGAAAGGACCGATGTATCTAGGAGCCAACTTGCCTCCGATCTTGAAGCGTCGCAAACCTCTCATAGGAGATACCTTGAGGTATACAAAGTCACCAACCTCAAAGCTCAATTCTCTTCTCCGGTTATCTCGCGTAACTCTTCTCGTCTAGACCGAGCAAGCTTTAAATTCTCCCTTACGATGTGAACTTGTCTCTCAGCCTCTTGAAGAATCTCAGGACCAAACAGTAATTTCTCTCCTACTTGATCCCAAAACAAAGGTGTTCTCGCACTTGCGACCATATAAGAACTCAAACGGTGCCATCTTGATACTCTCTTGGTAACTATTGTTGTAGGAGAATTCTGCATATGGAAGGAGCTTATCCCAACTCTTACCGTATTGGAGTGCACACGACCTCAACATGTCCTCCAAAATCTGATTCACCCTCTCGGTCTCGTCCGTCCGTTTGGAGATGATAGGCTGAACTAAAGTTCAACTTTGTATCCAAAGACTCATGTAACTTCTCCCAAAACCTAGAGGTGAACTACGTACCTCTATCCGACACAATCTTCTTTGGAACACCATGCGGACACACTATCCTTGCTATGTAAAGCTCTGCGAGTCTCTCGCCCAAGTATACGTGGTCTTGACAGGAATAAAATGCGCAACTTTGGTCAATCGATCCACAATAACCCATATAGAATCATATCCTCCCCGAGTCCGAGGTAGACCCACAATGAAATCCATTGCGATCTCTTCCCACTTCCATTCAGGTATCTTGAGTGGTTGTAGGAGTCCAACTGGTCGTTGTCGTTCCGCCTTGACTCTCCGGCATGTATCACACAAAGCCACATACTCGCTACGGCTCTCTTCATTCCGGACCACCAATAGCGAGTCTTCAAATCATGGTACATCTTAGTGCCTCCCGGGTGCATAGAGTATGCCGAGTTATGAGCCTCTCGAAGTATCAACTCTTTAATTTCCTCAACATCCGGCACACAGATCCGTTGCTTGTACCACAGTTGTTCCTTGATCGTCAACGAGTGAAACCCGGGGCCTTGTTCTCCCGGATCTCGTAACTTGATCTCCCGAATGGCAAGCATCCTCAAGCTGTCCTTTTCGAATATCACTCTCTAGTGTAGACTCCACTTCCATTGCAACGGCTTCCATATTAGTCACCCAACCAAGGTTAAGCTTCTCAAACTCTTCACATATATCCGCGGTAACTTTCTAGTAGCCAATGTGTTCAAATGAGACTTCCTACTCAATGCATCTGCGACCACATTCGCCTTGCCGGGGTGATAGTTGATCTCCAAGTCATAATCCTTGATGAGTTCTAACCATCGGCTCGCCTCGATTCAGATCGGATCCGAGTGAAGAAATATTTCAAACTCTTATGATCCGAGTAGATTTCACACCTCTTCCCAATGAGATAGTGTCTCCAAATCTTGAGAGCGTGAACCACCGCTAGCAATTCCAAGTCATGCGTAGGGTACTTCTCCTCATGTTTCCTCAACCGCCTCGATGCATAGGCTACGACTCTTCCTTCTTGCATGAGCACACATCCTATGCCTTGTCCACATGCATCACAATACACAGAGAAAGGCTTCTCCATATCGGGCATGGTCGAACGGGTGCTGCGGTAAGCCTTCGCTTCAACTCCCGGAAACTAGCTTCTCGCCGAGGTGTCCACTCAAAAGTCTTTCCTTTCTCCAATAATTCTGTCATAGGCTTTGCTATCTTGGAAAACCCTTCGATGAACCGTCCGTAGTATCCTCGCCAAACCGAGGAAACTTCGATCTCCGAGACATTCTGCGGTGCCTTCCAACTCAACACATCATCGACCTTACCAGGATCCACGGATATTCCTCCTTCCGAGATGACGTGACCAAGAAAAGCAACTTCTTTCAACCAGAATTCACACTTACCGAGCTTAGCATATAACCGATTGTCCCTAAGCTTCCGTAGAACAAGACGAAGATGTTCCTCATGTTCTTCCTCATTCTTCGAGAATACCAAGATATCATCAATGAAAACAACCACAAACTTGTCCAGATATTCCATAAAGACCTTGTTCATCGGATACATGAAGTAGGCTCGGAGCATTGGTCAAACCAAAGGACATAACGGTATACTCAAATAATCCATACCGAGTGATGAAGGCCGTCTTGGGGATGTCGGAGGCTCGGACCTTCAATTGGTGATATCCCGAACGAAGATCAATCTTGGAGAATACACAGGCTCCCTCCAGCTGATCGAATAAGTCATCAATCCGTGGTAGAGGGTATCTATTCTTGATGGTAACCTCATTGAGTGCACGGTAATCCACACACATTCTCTCGATCACCTCCCTTCTTATCAACAAAAATAACCGGGGCTCCCCATGGTGATGCACTAGGGCGGATATAACCCTTATCTAAGAGTTCTTGCAATTGGATTTTAAGTTCAGCTAACTGTTCACTATCCATCCGATAGGGTCGCTTAAAAATAGGGGCTGTACCAGGAACTAATTCAATAACAAATTCAATGTCACGGTCAGGTGGCATACCCGGCAACTCCTCCGGGAAGACATCGGGAAACTCGCTGACCACACGGATCTCCCGAACCGAAGTACCCTCCAAATTATTCAACACAATGCGGTTAATCGCCCCTTGGGTAGTGATGAGTGCCTCAGCCACATATTCCACTTCCTCTCCTGAACCAGTTGTCAACCTTACCGCCTTCTTAGCACAATCAATCGGACCTTTGTGCTTACTCAACCAACTCCATTCCCGTAATGACATCAATCCCTTTTGACTCGAGAACGACTAGGTTTGCAGAGAAATCTACCCCCTTATGATAAGGTTTACCTTAGGACAGACTTGCCTAGCATGCATCTCTCCCCCGGGGAAGTAACTATCATATGGTTCTTAAGCATTGACATGGGTAGATTATGTTTTTGAACAAAAACGGCAGCTATGAATGAATGCGATGCTCCAAGTATCAAATAAGACAACTGCATTTTAATCATAGACAGTAAAACATACCAATCACGACGTCCGGAGCCTCTTGAGCACCTTCAATGTCCACATGGTTGACACGTGCACGCACATGGTTCTGTTTGGCTGGAGTAGGTGCAGCATTGGCGTTGCGGCTTGGAGTGTTATTAGCAACTTGAGCCGGGGTCCGAGCCGGGCGATTCCGAGGGCACTTATCAGCAAAATGTCCTACTTGTCCACAACGGAAACAGGGTCCACGGCCTCCAATGTTCTGTCCATTGTTGGGTCTCCGCCGAGTTGATGAGGCTTGATTGTTGTTGGGACGCCGCATCCGACGCCGAGGAGTACCATAGCCTTGCCCAAGCACCTTGGGTCCTCTCGCTGGCCACTCTGCTGTCCACCCCGCTGAGCTGGACGGTAGACAGTGTCCCGCAGATGAAGAACTGAAACGGGGCTTAGAGTTGTTCCTTTCCCGCTGTGCTCGGCGCTCCAGCTTGCGCTTGCGATCCATCCTACCCCTCCCGTTCTCCGGAATCGGTGCGCGATCCACTAGGGACTGGAAGTTCACAAAGTCCCTAGACTCCAAAGCATAAGCAAGGCCATCATTCAGTCCCTCCAGGAAATGCTCTTGCTTCTTCTCATCGGTGTCCACTTCTCCTGGAGCATAGCGTGAAAGCCGGGTGAAGCGGTGCGGATACTCACCGACGGACATGGAACCTTGCACCAAGTCCTAGAACTCTTTCTTCTTGACTTTCATGACACCACGAGGAACATGGTGAGCCCCGAAACTGGTCACAAACTCCTGCCAAGTGATATTAGTCGGGTCCCGATGGGCATTCACCAATGCCTCCCACCATTCAGCAGCTGGGCCCTCAAGCCGGTGTGAAGCATACAGACACCTTCTCCCCGTCGTTGCACTCGAACAACTAGCAGCTTCTTCTCAATGGTCTTCAGCCAGTCATCAGCATCAAGAGGATCCTTAGCTTGTGAGAATGGCACGGGTTTGGTCCTCCGGAACTCTCCCAACTTATCCCTAGGTGGCGGAGCCGGCGCTTCGTGGTTCTCGGGTTCCGGTGGTTCTGCTGCATCTGGATCATGTTCTGCTGCATGGTCCGAAGGATCCGGGCTTGCATGGCCAAAACTTGCGCCGGAGTAGGTTCCGGTGGTGCATCCCCATCGTTGTCGTTGTTGTTGTTGTTGCGCCTCGCCATCTGTTGAGTCAAACAGGATTGAAAAGTTCACTTCATGTTTGCACGGTCAACAAGGAAAAGATCATGATAAAGATAATCAAGGACATGATGGAGGTAGAAATAGAGCGACAAGTGTAAGATAAAGGGTAGATAATAAGAATTAAGCAGGAGACGAGCAATATTATAGGAAATTGGACATATCAACGGGCAACATAGATATTCCATGAGATAGAAATAAATAGCTATGAATGAGTATAAACAAATGATATGGAGAGGTGATAAGGATATAGATAAAAGAACTAAAGAGAGAATATAACCCAAACTAATACTTTATTAACTCATTAATGTATGATAAACGGATGGTTGTAAGACATGCCTTACATCCCATCGACACTCAAGCAAAAACTCCAAATGACAAGCATCACTCCAAACATTGTAGCAAACCAAGCATGAGGACGTACTAAGACTAAGACTATCTATCGACGGTAAACTTTAACTAACTCGATTAACTACTCGACCTATCCTCATGGACCTAAGTGATGACTCTCCTGGACAACTACTCCTCCGGAGGTGGCGGGGGTGGTGCAGTTGCCAACCGCAGAAGCTCTCCGCGAGGAGGGGAGCTAGGCGGCATAGTGGGTGATGGTGGCGCCTCCTCGTGGTCTTCCTCGTCCTCTTCATCCTCGGGGGTCAGCATCTCATGGAGAGACATGATCCTCTCCTCTTGCTCCTCGTTGCGGCGGTGTAGATCTTCAATCTCATCCAAAGCCTCGACCAGCATGAAGTCCATAGCTCTAGTGAGGCGCACTTGCTCCCGAAGTCCGTCCATCGGTGTCTCCGGCAGGTGCGGGCATCACCGTAGTGTCCAAGCTGCAGCTATCTCTCGTAGGGGAAGTGAGCAAGCCGGGAGTGGCGCATATCGGTGTCCCTCCCGGCGCGTAACACAAGAAGAGCTTGACGAGCAGCATCGCGAATCCCGAGCATCGAAGGTAGATCTTGGGGAAGTGGCGTGGTGCTCACGAAGGGTGCGGCGCATGCCGTCATTTGTGCACCGGCGGTAGAGGATCACCGACACCCTCCACCGGTAGCCTCTTCCACGCAGCGCTGTCCTCGGTTCCAATGTAGAGAGGAGCGTCGTGGAAACCGAGCCCTTGAAGCATGTACGACGAGTGTTGGGGTAGTAGCCGGCATGCGATCCATTGGAGTGAGCCACCATGGTGGGCCGGCACATCCAAGCAGCGCCCTCGGGGATGCGAGTGGGCTGAACAACCACTCTCTTGCGCGGAGTGAGCTTACAACGAACCATCTACAAAGTTTTGAATAGAGGAGGTTAGTATAGTGTTTTCATAAACAAGAAGGTAGTAAAAGCAACAAGATGAGTATAGATGAACAAGTTTTAAGTAATATATATAGTTTTGAGAATAAGCTTTTAAAATAATAGCTAAGACACGAAGACTCTAACTAAACTAGCGTCCTACGGTTGACACGGCTCGATACCACTTTGTCACACCCAGTCTTAAGGCCAAGACCGAATGCGTAGCTATATGTGTGCCGGGATCGGTTAATCACACATATAGAGACAATAGTGAAATAACAATGATAACCAATGTCATAGTATAACTTATTACATCGTCGCAAGCGTATCTTTATTACATAACTTTATTGAAAATGTCTCAAAGGACTAAACTAAACTCAGCGGAAGACTCCATACGCCACGGGCAATCAACGGGGAAACTCACGCCTAGTAGTAGTCTTCATCAAGGTACCTCCTTTCGGCTTCCGAGCAGCAGTAGTGTATAGCAACAGGAAATAGCAAGAGTGAGTACATGTCGTACTCAAGCAAGTGTGGGAAAAATGACATGCAAGCTGTATAAAAGGAAAGCCGACACAGGGTTTGCAATAGAAGCACCTATACTAGTCAAGTTAATTAAACAACCTATTTACTATGTGATAAAAGCACCAACAGGTTACCCCACCTGTTAACCACCGCAAGCTACCATACTTGCAGAAACCACACTACAGAGTTACCCCGCTCGTAGCTCACCTCACTACAAGTTACCCCGCTTGTAGCTACCAAAAGGGTTACTCCACCCAAACCATCCCTCTAGTTCTCGTGAGGATCCAGGCCGTTCGTGACCGTGAACACGGTCGTTAATAACAGCTTTTTACACTCGCAGAGGTTGCACAACTTTACCCACAGTGTCGGTGATTCCATCACCCGTCGGTGACTAAAACCTCCATTATACCAAGCACACTTCCTTAGGTGTGAGGCCAAGAGATCACCGCAAGGTCTTTCAAAGGACTTCCCAGCTTACAAAACGCCCATGCTAAGGTTTCACCGCCGTAAAAATGACGCATCACCCGGAGGCCCCCTCTTGCACCGTGGCTTCAAGTACTCCGCCTTTCCTCGCCCGAATCCGGAAGACACCTTCTTCCTTCATCCTTCCTCGACGCTCGCAGAACCGGGAAGTTACCTTGGTACTAAACCTTACCTACCCATTATCAGCCCCGTGCTTTGTGCGGAAGTCCCGGGTTGCCGCTCCAAGAACCGGTCCTTATGATCCCCAACAGGTACTACCGCAGCCCAAAAGTACTACTACGAGTACCTGTGCATTCCCGTGCCATCATCCACATCCTCCTGTCGGGATCACCTAAGTTCCATGTTGCTAAAAAGCATTCCCCAATTCATGATCATTATGTTCAAGTGAATAATTAATCAAGCTTAGCATTTAGTTCAGTTTGAACCCTATTAAAAGCAACTAGCAATGACGTACCCATCCTAGCATACTACACCATAACCAAGGCGACAAGGTAGAATAGGGAACAGTGGTATGACACAAATAGGATTCAAATTAAACAAGTAATGCATGTAATGTAAATTCAGAAAGTAAGAAAGTAGGCGCAATGTGCATCAAGGACACTTGCCTGTCTCCTCTTGCTGCTCGCTGCTCAAACTCGGGTCCCGGGAATCCTCGTACTCTTCCTCGTCTATTTTCGTCACGCCGGAAAACACACATACATAGCAAATAAGAAACAGTACACCAAACAATGCCTACTGTCTATGAAAACAGTACCATTAAATAGTACTCGTCACTACGAACTCGTGAGCGCAAGAATCACCTAAATCGGAGTTACGAGCTAAAAGTTATGAACGTTTTAAGATCTAAGGTTTAAATTGTAAAACAGCAGACTTCAGGGACCATTTTGTAATTACTAAAAAATTACAGGGACCTATTTGTAATTATGGAAAGTTTAGGGGCCTAAATGAAAAAGTACGGGACTAAAATATAATTTAGGAAAAACTTAGGGGTGTTTATATAAAATTACAGGACCTAAACATAATTATAAAATTACTCGGGGCTTAAGTATAAAAATTACAATACCGCGCCCTAACGAGATTAAATTATAATTATTAATTAACCTAAGGGTGCTTATGTAAAAGTGGGGGGTTCTTTACTCGAATAATTAAGACGGCGGGGGTGTTTATGTAAGAATGCCGGATAACGGTTGGGGCTTTTAATCTGGACCGTCCGTGCCGGATCGGACGGCCGGGGAGGCTCCGACGGGGTCGCGGCGCGGGGCAACACCGACGAGCGGCGGCGGACATGGGTGCTCGCCGGAGTTGAGCCGTTCTAGCTCTCCGGTGCCCTAAACTCGGTGCGGGTGGGTCCTACGCGGAGCGGGGAGCACGGCGAACTCACCAAGGGGGTCGCGCGACGACGGAAGAGGGCGGTGGCGGCTCGCGACGACGACGGACGGGCGGAAAACTTCGGCGGCGTCGCGGGGCTCCTCGGACCACGGCTTTGCGTCGGGCTCGGCCGGCGGGCTGCGGTGGGTCGACGCGAAGGGTGGCGTGCGGTTCACGGGTGGTGCGAGGTCTCCGAGCGGCGGCGCGACGATGATGGGCCAAGCGGCGGCGATGGCGGCGACTAGGGCACGAAAATTGGGGGTTTTCTAGGGAAAAGCCGAGGCAAGGAGGTGCGGCGCCTTTTAAAGGAGTGCCGGAGCTCGTGCTCGTGACGCGCACGTCGAGGACGAGCCGGGTCGGACGCGGGATCGAGGTCCGATCCGCGTCGGGTTTTGGTTGGGTCGGAGGCGGGCTCGGACGGGCCGAGTCGGGCCAGGAGATAAGGAAGAAGAAAAGGAGAGAGGGGAGAAAGGGATTGGACCGGGAAGATTCGGCCCATGGCCGGGGTTGGGTTTTTCCTTCTTCTATTTTTCTTTTCTTATTTCTAACTTCTAATTTGCAATTTAAATTCGAACGAATTCTATTCGATTTTCGAAATCAAGTTTTCAAACAAATAAAACCTAATGCAACTATCAAGCATGAATGCAACAAACATGATTTTATAAATAATAATAAAATAATTAAATTAAATAGAAATTTAATTCTTAACCTAGGATAAATACTAGCATCCTAATAAAATAAACCAAATTTTATTTTATTGCGAATTTTGAAAATCCAGGGTGTTACATTCATTTTATTTAAAAAATCATGAAAATAAATAAATAAGCTATATTTCAAATATAGCTAATAATAAAATAACTAAATTTTCTTAAGTTTTGAAATAAAACAAACAATCATACACATCATTAAAAAATTATTAAATATTTATATCTTATACTATACAAATCACAAACATAGTAAGACATTGCTTGGTAGTGCAAACTGCAACATCATCGAAGCTGAGAACATCATGAGCCACAATTCTTTTGTACCTTTACACCTACCCACGCACCTCATCAACTCAAAACGTATGTCTACTTGACACGAACTTCGCTCACGAATTTTATACCTGAAACAAAAGAAGAGAACTGGAATCGCCACTGAGAAGGGACGCCTCCAGGTGTTGCTCGGCCTTTTCGCGTGTCTAGCAACGAAGGATAAAACGACAGATGCTTGCCGCCCTAGTCTCACCAACCTCTCCTCCGGCCGAGCAGCTCGCCGCGGAAGGAGCAGCAGCAGCAGCAGCAGCAGAAACGCAGAAGCTCTGGTCGTTCTGCTCTACCACCGAAGCAAATTCAAGGTAATCGATTGCTCTCACGTTGTGGCTGGAGTCCCCCACGTCACACATATCTGAGCTCTGCATCCTCAACAGAGGCAGTCTAATTTTCTGGGAATTTTCCTGACGTTTTTTTCTATGGGTTATACTGAGACACAAAACCAAGAATTAAAACGGAATAAACGTTGCATGTGAGGTGGACTGAAACTTCACTGTTCACTTTTCTCTTCTGAAGAGTATGCTTATGATTTTTAGAAAGGTAGTCACGGTAGATAATCTAAGGATAATCTAATCCTCTTTTGCTCCATTACAGGCTCAAAACAAAACATGGCTGACGCTGTAGATTTAACTGGGGATGGAGGTGTTTTTAAGACAGTGATCAGGAAAGCAAAGGCTGATGCTGCTTCACCTTCAGATAGCCTTCCTCTTGTTGATGGTATTGCTCTATATTCAAACATTAATGTAATCACTTCAGTAACAGCATTCTGTGCAGCCGAGCCGTCAACCAAGCGCTGTACCGTTGTTCAGTGATGCCAAAGCTCAAGTCTAATGCCACTGCCATATTTTATTTAGCCTTTGAATTCCCTAAAAAAAATTAGCCTTCGATAAAACACTATAGAATCTGAAATCCTAGTGAAACAGCCTTGGAATGTCATCCCAAGGCAGTGTAGTTGCTTAATTAAAAAACTAAACCGCTACTAGTTTGGCAGTTAATTACAACGAGTACCGCACTTTTATAAACTATTAATTGCAATGCTGCTATAAATGCCTAACGGTTTATACTAATACATTGTGTAAAGTTCACTATGAAGGTACGCTTGCTGAAAATGGTGAGGTTTTCGACACTACTCACGAAGACAACTCAGTTTTCACATTTGAAATTGGAGAGGGCACTGTCATTAAGGCATGGGATATAGCTGTCAGAACCATGAAGGTGATTAAATCACTTGTTCCTAATGAAGCATGATCATTCATCTGATATTGTTATATCGGGCTGTTGAAGGTTGATGAGGTCGCAAAAATAACATGTGCACCGGAATATGCGTATGGAGCTGCAGGTTCGCCTCCAGAGATACCACCGAAGTATGCTTTCAGACTTTCAGTTTAGCCTGGTACCATTGATAAGGCCGAAGTATCTGAAATTTCAAATTTATAACTCTAAAGGTAACCGAAACACCTTGTTTCTCGCAGCGCAACTCTTATTTTTGAGGTGGAGTTAGTGGCATGCAAGCCGAGGAAAGGTTCCAGCCTTGAGAGTGCAACTGAGGAGAAAGCTAGGCTAGAGTAAGACATCTGAAAAACATTGCCATGCTCCCACGGCCTCACAGGCAAATTCTAATTCCATTTTGTGGAACTATGGAACACGATATTTGCACTGAAGGACTTTTCTGAGCAGGGAATTGAAGAGGCAGAGAGAAGAAGCTGCAGCAGCCAAAGAGGAAGGAAAGAGGAAAAGGGAAGAGGCAAAAGCGGCAGCCGCCGCTCGTGTGCAAGCAAAGTTAGAGGCAAAGAAGGGCAAGGGCAAGAAGTCTAAGTAGCCTTGTGTCATATACTTCTGACAAGTGACGAGCCTGAAATGCAATGCAAAGAATTAAATAAAACATCTTGTCTGCACAGTTCAAGTTTTACTAAAAAAAAGTTAGAAGTTTGAAATACAGAGCATGAGTATTGAGTAGTAATATTTCGAGCATCTTGTCTGATGTGTTATACAATCCTTATTTACAGTCAAGAGTTTCAGTGCAATCTGTTCTTTTTTTAGATAAGTGAACCTGTGCAAATGAAGCGTCTCCACTGTCCACTCTCATAATATACTTCAAAAGGAGAAGACAACAGGTCAACTGAAGAACTGCTTTAGGGTCTGCGCTGAGTACTTCTGCAGACTATTCTGGCTCTGCCGCAGGATTCAGCCAATTCAAGGGTGATGTGCCAGACAATTATTCTGCAGGGTCCTTCCCAAAGATTGTCTACTAGTAGTACTAGAGAGGAGTCACGGAACAGAGTAATCAAGCAAAACATTACTCCCTCCGTCCTAGAATATTTGGCATTCTAGGCTCATCCATTTTTCCCAAAATGTTTAAGCATTCTCACTTCCCGAGACACCTTTCTCTCTTCCCAATACACCTCTATCTCTATCTCTTTCCTCCTCGTTTTCTGCGCACCTACTTTATTCCTTCTCTTCTTAATCTCCGTGCCTGGAGCTAGAATGCCAAACATATTGGGACGGAGGGAGTACAGTTTACCCAGGGCTCCAGGCAAGGCCTCATGGATAGCAAGTTAACACTGGTGCCGCGACCTTAACAGTTAACATAGTACTGCATTCAGTCTGCACACTAGTAATGTGCAACAGAAATATAGTAGTACTTCTGAACAACACGACACAAATTTTTAATCAGTCGATTGGTCACTACGATGTGACAAAGCAATACATAAACTTCAGAAAAACAGTATGGCCGTAAACTTTACAACAAAACAGCCCTGAGTTTAAACACCATCTTTCTTTTTAGCTATCAGTACAACCCACTCTAGATTTCTACACAGGGGATGAGAAGAAAACCTAAGTCAGCATTCCTAAGTATGGCCCCAGAAGGCATTAGGAAATAATCCTGAAGTCTGTATTCTACAGAGTTTCAAACACATTGGCCTCCATCTTGCGCACTTAGTTCAGATCCCATGTTCAAGGATGAATAAAAATGCACTTTTGTTACAAAAATGTGCACTTGGTGAAAGTTGAAGCCAGAACTGTCAAGAATAGCACATTTAGCACTTTGTCATTGGAGAGTCTTTTGCAAATTAGCAGATATCTAACATGATCCTACACCTATCTGACATGCATCACTTTGGTGGTTTCGATAGTGGAATATCATATGATGTGCGGAAGCGAACACCATTTCCTGTGTTCCTTGATATTGGACAAAGCCAACAGAATACGTTAGGGCCTAGCACCTGTTTAAGAAATAATAGAACAATGGAAGTGAGTGATAAATATTGGTACCTCCATTAAGTGAGCAATGAATCAATAATTTTCATGATAATATATTGATAGTATGACCTTTATATATAAATCCCCATAATATGAAAATTGACAATAAATCATGTCAGAGACAAGACAACAGTGATTTTTTTTAAAAGAAAAAAGGATAAGGAAACAGTAGTGATTATCAGGAAAATGACATGGACACTTAGCTCTCTAGCAAAGAAAATTAAAGAATAGAGGCCGTAAGCAGATATTGATCTAATTTCTCTACAGTGTATGCTTGAGTATATATTATGCCACAATAAATCTTGAAGTTAATAAAAGAAAGTGAACATGGTCTTACTGAGACAAGATTTTCATAGATGCCAAGGTCATAAGGATGACGGTAAATATTTCCAGCCTTTTCAGCCAACCACATTGCTCTAACCCCTTCGTGGTACTGTAAAACACCAAAAGTAACTACCATTAAATACAATCTACAAACAACAATATTCAGAGTCAAGTGATCCTATTTTCCAAACCTCAATTGTAGTTTTATTATGTAAAATGAGGTAAACGTGCCAACCAAAGAGGACCATCAATGCCAAAGCTAGCGGACACAGAAGAACGCCACAAATAATCTGTACAGTTCAAATTTAAAACAATTGAGTTACTTACTTAATTTAAGTGGAACTTCAAGTGAAGATATGGTATCTGATATGTTGTTGGCTGAATACCAAAAGCCATGTACTTACAATTGATGTTCTAGAAGAATCAGTATCCAGCTGTTCATCCTTAGGCGAGCTGTACATGGCACCCCCTATAATCAGAACCTGACGTAAACATGAATAAATTTATGCTCAATTTTTAGACAAATTAAGCTGCTCAAGTAAATCAAGTATAAGAAAGTACCATAGAATAGAGGCTTGCTATTATAGCATACAGAACAAAAACTAGGAAAATTTTGTAGTTCTTATGCCCAACACAGTTATTAATCCATATACAGTGGTGGTCCTGCCAAGAAACAAAAAAACGATTCATGTAAAATGGAATCAATGATAGAAAAATACAGGAGTTGCATCATTAGTACTAGTCAGTACCATTCGTAAAACACATCTTTTGCAGACACGGCAATGGTGCGCACGAGGAGGCTTATAATGGGAACATTTCTGGCAGTATCTCAAATCACCACCCTGAAATGGCAATAACATCAAAGCTACAAGGGGATTTCAACTTTCAGGCATACGGCAGATAAGAAAGGTACATTCTGGTGCAAAGGAGCAGGTAGCAAAAGGCTTTCCCTGAATTACAATGAAGATAATCCAGCATACCAACTACTCTATTGAAATCACAAAGATTTTTTACATTTTGACGTTCCTAACAAAATGATGGCTACGCCAGAAAATGAATGCAAGTCTGCAAGAAATGATTTTTGGTTGTCTTATGTTATCCAGATATATCACTGTCAAACCGTACAAAACCTTGTTATTAGTCAAATAAAAGGTCAACCACGTCACACTCGACAAATTCTCCCACCAAAGTACACTTTGTCCGCTCATTACTGTTATAGTTAGCAAAGTATTTATATCCAATGAAAACATTGAACAAAGCACATGAAACACAACACTTCAGTCTATTATCTTCCCATGTCCTATATGGGCACCCAAATTAGAATATAACCATTAACCAAGATTACTCGATGAATGAGCTCATAGGAACGTTGGTGCCTAACATTGTACTTGGTTTCGAGTAATGAAACTGGGGGTGATCCCTTTTATATGTAAAAAAAGCTAATAGGAAATAATTAATGAACTTATAGAGTCCAGGAAAGAATTCTGGATTATGAAAATACCATTATTTCGGGCTTTGCAATCTGTATGACAACTTTGTTATTTTCCAAATCATTTATGGAACATGACATTTTCCTTGTCAAATACATACAGTTGGAATAATTATGTAATGTACTCATTCTTTCTTGACATATTTCTGATGGAAGTTACATCTAGAGTTTATAATACATAACACCATGGTACAAAGATGATCAAGACAAGATCCACAATTTGTACAATACGACGATGGTATCCTGTTTGCTTGAATCAAACCGATGAGTGATGACTGAAGTGTGCAAGGACCCATAACAAAAGTTGAACGCACATATATGTATAGCTCCTCGTTCGCACCCCAAAAGATCCCGAAAGTGACTTGAACACAACGACCGTTCTGCTCCAAGAATCCAAACCCAGGCACGGAACCAATAATTTGCTAGTAGATCTTACTAGCAGTAGCAGGCAATGTCAGAAACAAAACCCAGGATCAACTTTGGCAACGAAGTCACCGGTTCTATAGCATGTAACTACGACTCTACTTAGAGATCTAAATTTCACAGCATCAGACAGCGGCGGCCGCGAGATCTGAAGTGGTCCATGGTTCAGACAGTGGAAGGCAGGGGACCAATAAGTACCTTGCGCTTGATCTCATGGATGGGGCTGTCGGCGTCCTCGACGTCAGGCACGAAGGCCGCCGGCACGCGGCCGGGGTCGCGCGACACGGCGACGGCGTAGGTGGCGACGCAGGCGGCGGCCAGCGCGGTGAAGGCGGCGGCGTTGGCGACCCCGGTCGCCGTGGAGAGCCCGAGCCACGCGGGGATCGCCAGGAACACCGTGGTGTAGTAGACGTATCCGATAGTGGCGAGCACGGAGAGTATCGGTACCGTCACGTAGCCCGGCCGCCCCATCCGAGCCACAGCAGCCGAGACCTAGTGCACCTCCTCCGCCCGGTGGCGGCAGGAGGGCATTACGAGGGTGGGGGCACGCCCGCGCAGCGTAGGCAGAGGAGCTCGTCCTGCTCGCGGGAAATGGGCGAAAGTTCTAAGAAAGGCGAGGTAGCCGCTCATCGAGCGAAATGTTGTTTGATCATCCACCATGGTGGTTGACGGTGGAAAAGTGCACTCGTTGTGTTGGTAGCCCGTGGACATCCGACCGCCTTGTGTGTGCGATGCGCCGCAATTTTCTTTGGTTTGAGGTATCTATGCAGGGTAGTGTCGATTTTACAATTGATGTAAAGCTTGTTCGTTTTCTTTAGTATACTAATTATTTTAGCTAAATTTTAGTGTTTTTTTTTAAAATTTTAGTTCTTCTTTTGTCTCACCTTTTAGCCTATGTCACGCTGATTCAGATACGTGTATCGGTATCGGATACTGGATACGCCGATTCGATACGTTATTTTCAAATTAATCTGATACGGTGATACTTTATAATTTAAATTCAATACATAAAATAAGTCTTAAATAAATCATAAACCATGTTCAGATAGATGAATTTAAAATATAAAACAAGTCTTAAATAGGTGAATTGAGCGGTCTAGTAAATAAGCAACCACCACGGTAGCATCTTGACTCCAACTCTTTATTCCTGCACCGGATTTGCTTCTCCCTCCTCAAATTCCTTCTCAAACCGAGCAGAACGTCTCGCATGCCGTTCGGTGCCGTTTCACGTATCGGAGACGTCCGCGATACGTGAACGACACTTGACTGCCGTTTCGGTGTGGCGTAGCTTTTAACCCCAAAGCTAAACTTTAGCCTCTTTAGCCCACATATCATTTCATGGCTAAACTTTAACCCTTTAGCTCTTTTAGCCCCATACCTTTAGCTCCATGAAACAAACAAGTCAATCATTGACGCCCTTTAGGAATCAGTAAATTATGCCCAAAATGTAGAACACATTAAATTCTATCTTTCCTTATTTGTCATTGAGTTCTCCAATTCACGTATTTGCCATCAAATTAAAATTTGTGTCCTTATCTATCATTCTGGTCATTTTAATTGATAGAAATATTGCCCTCGCGCTACAAGGTATGTCTTAGTATATACTTTATATAAAAAAGTTTCAAATTTTTGGATGAATATTAGGCTAAATATTGTTTTTCCTCAAAATTACCTTTATTTTTCATCAGATTTTAAAAAAACATAAAATACACACTTAGACAAACCTATTTTTCATCCGAAATTACTAGAGTGACAAATGAGGGGTTTAAATTTGTGTTGATGATGTGTTGCTGAAATTAAAGGAAAATGTTGTTGAAATATGGGTCAAAATGCTCCTGAAATTGTTTAAGAATATTTGTTGTCCATGATACATTGCTGGTTTCAAAGGTAAAATCACAAACTTCAACAGAAGTAGGGACAAAATAGCAGGAGCAATTACGTCTTTTTACACCAGATTTTACCCATTAAATTTCTCTAACAGTTCAAGGTAGATTGAGCCTTTATTTTCAAAAGGTAGATTTTACCCATGTCATTGGCGTGAGCTTCGGGCTCGGTGGTGAAGTGGGACTCGGGCCCGCCCTCGTTCTTACTTCGGAAGAACGACGACGAGCGTCAATCAGGTGTACGGGGACGCGACAGCTTGCGAGACCAATGTCCCGAACGTCCGCATCTATAGCATGCATTCTTGCTCCCCCTAGATGATTCACCTGTGACCTTCTTGTCACCCTTTCCTCGGGGCTTACCCTTTCCTCTCGCTTCGAACATGCCACCCTTCCTACCCTTCCCTTTCTTTCGGCCATATTTCGGGCCATCGGAACTTCCGGCAACATTGGCGTGTGCTTCGAGCACACCCATCGACCCAGTGGGTCGAGCAGAGTGGTTCCGCATGAGAACCTCATTCCGCCGTTCCGCAACTAACGAGGTCCGAGCGAGCTGGGAATATCTCGTATATTTTTGACACCTGTCTTGTTGTTGCGGAACGATGTTGCCCGGTGGAAGGTGTTCGAGGTTTTCTTGATCATCTCAGCGTCCGTGATCTCGCTGGCCACAGAGACGCAACATCGAGACGATTCGATGATTGGCGAGTTATACGCCGTCACGGACTTATAGTCTTGGAAGCGTAGGGTAATCCAGATCATTCCGAGCTCGTGGGAGTGCAATGGCCTCGTTGTTGGTCAAAGCGATCCTTCAGGGATTCCCACGGAACCCGTGGATCCTCCTCGGTCATATATTCCATTTTCAGGTCCGGGTGTATGTGATGACGCAGAAAATGCAAAGCTTTTGCACTATCGGCGTCATCAACCACAGCCTTGTCCTTGCCAGCTTCGGGCTTGGCAATAGTATGACCGAGACGCATGGATCTCGGGTTAATGACAATATCTTGAGCCAAAATGAGGTAGTTGCTGCCATCCAAGGCAAGCTGGGTAAATTCCCTTTTTGCAATGTCCGACATGCCTGCAATATCATGCAATTTACTTCGGGTAAATAATGCATGTAGATATTGCTATTATGCGGGTCATGAATATTCCCAGAAAAATTCCCTGCATGTTATTGAGCATAAAATAGTAATGCATAATTTAATATGGACAAAAATAGGGTTAGAAGTGGAAAGACCGCAATTAAACGCTTCGGGGTTTAATCTGTAATTTTTCCATGTCCAGGAAAAATAATTTCGTGAATTAACCAAACTTCGGGGTTAAATCGTAAATCAAATAGGGACTGAAATTAGGCCCATCCCGATCCGCCTCCCCTGTTTTTTTTTTACTCGCGTATGGGCCGATTTGGCTTGTGGGCCGAGGGCCCAATAGGTGGAACCTTTTGGGCCAAGACCGGCCGGCCCGGCCGCGGCTAGGGTTAGACCCTAACCCTAGCCGCACACGGGGCGAGTGCCGTGAATCGCAAAGGGCGTTGCCCCGTTTCTTTCCTCGACATGGGAGGCGGCGCCCTGGTGGGCTTGTCCCGGATCCGGATGGATCGGCGGCGGGCGGCGCGCGGCCGGCGGCCGGGCGGCTCGCGGCCAATACGGCGCGCGGCTAGCGGCCGGGCGGCACACGGGCGCACGTGATGGGGGTCGCAGCAAGGCGGGTGGCCGGTGGCGGCGCTCGAAGCCCGCGGCTAGGCGGGCGAGCGACCATCGGCCGGGCGGCGTGCGGCCGGGAAGGCCGCTCGGCGCGCGGGAGGTGGTCCGTGGCGACACGTAGGTGAGGCGGTGTGCGAGGCCCGGGTGGAAGCTCGACCGGATTCGGGGGATCCATGGCCGTGCCTTGCGGGTCCGGTCGGCCTCAAGCGGCGGATGGGGTGGAGGCCCTTGCGGCGCGTGGGCTCGCGGCGATTTGTCCGGGCGGAGCCCGGGCGACGCGGGGGCGGGGAGGCCGTGGCAGCGGCACACCAACTGCCGCGACGCGCGAGCGAGGCGCCCGGGCGGCGGGCGGTTCCGGCGGCGGCGCGCGAGCTCGCGGGCGTGCGTGGAGCCGGCAGCCTACGGCGGTGCCGGGCCTTGGCGAGGCGAGGCCGGAGCCCACGGACATCTCCCGAGGAGGGAGGTCGCGACGCACCTTGTGCGTGCGGGGCACGGGCGCTCCGAGGCCCCGGCCGGAGGGAGGCGGCAGACACTCGGGGCCGTCCGTGCCTCGATGGACACTGCGGTGTGGCGGTCGTTGTTGCGGCGCTCAGGGCCGCATCCCCTACGGTTCCGCTCCGAGCTGTTGCCGGAGACTCGCCTCGTAGCTCTGCACGGGCGCCGGACGGCCACACCATTGCAGCGACGGGCGCCGGAGTAACGGGGATAACGACGACAAGCGTGGGGCTTGTTCATCCCCACGGCGGTCGCTGGAACTCCCGCGACAAGCCGTGGCTCCCATGGCGATGAAGCGTATGGTGCGGATGGCTCGTCGACGGAGACGACACCCATCGGTGCGTCAAGAAGGTGACGACTTCGGGCGTCCACCTTCTCGCGAGCTCGTAGGCGTCGCAGTGACCTTCTTACGGAGGTCACGGCCATGGCACTTCGGGGCCATTGGCTCAAGTGGTGCTTGGTCTTCGGGACCGAGCACAAAGGTAAGCATCTGCGATGCTTGGTGCTAGCTTCTGGTAGCATTTGCATATGTGTATAGAAAAGTAAAGTAAAAGAGCGAGGTTGGTGCTATCTTCGGGTAGCACTTGGTGCATAGCATTTAGCTATGGGGGTATATTTTTCTGTTGTCCATTGTTGCTGTAAGCGACAAGTCGTTCTTGTGTTTACACTTACCATTGATGGCGAGAATCATGTGCATCGGTAGGTAGGAAAAACCCAAACCGATTCTTACCTTAGTAGCTCGGTAGAGGCTCGTGCTGATAACGTGTTGTGAAAACAACCGAATCGGCTAGGCAACCACACACTATTGATGCACACACACAGAGCACAATATAGATGAACACGAGAATATGATAGTGGACTGGCTGGTTCTCTGTTTTTGTATTGATCTCTCAAGTTTACATATACAAGCTTACTCGGTGAGTGAATCACCTTCGCATGTAAAGCACCAGCCCAATGGTTATATTTATAGTCGGCCGGACCAGGTGGCAATTTGGTAATTCAACCCACAAAGTATCGTAGCAATTTTATCTGTGTGTACCAAATCATTAATGCCTGTATCGGGCCATTAATGCTTCTCCAGTTACTGTAGCGTATCGGATAAGAACGGGCAGTATAATTGCTCAAGTAGTACGTCGGGCGCGAAGGCCTTGGACTCTCAAGACTGCTGCAGACATGGACACAACACGACAAGAATCGATTCATTTGGCAGTTCGACTTTGACAGACAAAAAATAGCTCCGCTCTCCCTCCCGGCCTCCGGGATGCGCATGAAACGCCCGGCAGCGTGGAATTTTCACTTTCTGGGCTTGCTGGAGGAGGTTTCTTGCTTTGCATGTCATTCTTGGAATCTTGTTGATACGCATAGGCTTTTCCAGACCAGTTGATCCTTCGCTTTGCCTCACGGAATAGCACATTGCAATGTTCGAAACTTACAGGTTTCTGCCAGCATTTGCATTCCATGGATCCTGTTCCCTGTAGCAGATGGAACTCTGTTGCCCCCGAGCTCATTGTGCTAAACTATTACTAAGGTCCTGTTCGTTTTCTGCCTTTAAAATTTAGCGACTATCACATCAAAGAGAATCTTACTATTTATGAATATTTCGATCAATTTAATGACAAAAATCCTATTGACAGATTGGTGCTAATTTTCGAGATGAATCTAACGAGCTTAATTAATTTAGATTTTGCTAAAATGATGCTACAATAATCGTCTTCTAATCATGACTTAATTAACCTCATTAGATTCGTCTCATAAATTAGTCTAGGGGCCTGTAATTTATTTTATAATTAAACTTTATTTAGTATTCCTAGATAGTAAGATTATTTTTGATGTGACAGTTCTAAAATTTAGATCCCACGAAACCAACACACCCTAAATGACACAGGGTTCTTTTGTGCATATGTACTATTAAATGACACAGGGTTCTTTTGCAATGCTCGATGCAGCTTTGCTGATTTTCAATTCGAACAAGGGAAAGAGGGAGAGGACATATTATGTCTGCATCTTTAATCATACGCTAGTACTCGTAGATTATAAGAACATTCTTGTATTATACTCAGCGACAAGAAGGCCGTGTCGGTCGCCTACTTTTATCGCCTCGTGTCGGCGGGGAAGGACGGACACGTCCTCCTCCTGAACATTCCCTTGTGCCTCCTCAACTGTTCTGTTTTCCCGGACCAAAAGCGTTCCAGAAGCTCTGATGACAGAAGGCGAGGTGGCATCGTCACGTGCTCCGGATTGCCGGTGACGTTCCTTGTCACATGTCACCAGCGAACAATCTGATGACACGGAGAGTCAGGTTTGATGTTTGGTTGGCAGTTTGCAAATCGTTGGTTTACGCATGGCTAATTTGGGCGAATCATCTGTTGCTGTCAGATGCTGCATACCTCAAAGGGGATTCACAGTTCACCGAGTAGTACAGAGCAGGGTAAATAAAGAACGCCATCATCTCGATCATTAGTTCTCTGTACACATCCAAAATCCTCACTGATCGAGGCAAACAAGAAGAGAACACATGACACCCAGTTTAACGCTAGGACTAGACGAACTCTGTACATGACACACGCACAGCACCACTGCCCCGCGGTGATACACACACAACAAGTCCAAACCGAGATGGGTTTGGCCGGTTAACAAGGTTACAGTTACAGGCGTTTCCTCCAGGACAAGGGAAGAACTAACACCGGCGCGACAGTCATCAGAGCATGAGTCCGAGCCGCTGGCTGGCGACGTCGCACCTGACGGAGGCGAGCCCAACCCGGCCTCGCTCCAGGTCGTACTCCACCCACACGTTCATCTGGTGGTGGTGGCCGATGACGTAGGCCGTGAGCGGCACCATGTCCGCGTTCCCGAACGTGAGGCACCACACGTTGTCCGCCCCTCTCCGCTCCCCCGGCACCGGGTACAGCAGCCTGTCCCCGGCCACCGCCATCTCCGCGCCCTTGAACAGCAGCGTCACGGCCGGCAGCCTGGCGTGCGGCGGCGCCCGCCCGGCCGGCACCCGGAAGCATGTGTCGAACGCCTCCTGGAACGCGAAATTCGGGTCGTTGAGCGCCGGGATCACCGGCCGGGTCTGCCTGAGGAACTCGGATTTGAGCGCGGCGTAGGCGTCCCCGAGGAGGAACGTGAACTGGGTCCCCGAGTCCACCATGGTCTGCCCCGCGCCGGTGTGGTCCGGCGCGAGCACGGACGCGGGGATGGGGAGCGGCTTCCCGCCGACGCGGATGCCGAGGAGCTGGACGGAGTAGGCGACGCGGTCGAAGTAGGGGAGGGGCAGCGCCGGCTGGTAGAGCGGCGTGTAGTTGAGCGGGAGGAAGGAGGAGGGCAGGTCGCTGTGGCCGAGCAGGAGCACGCCGGCGTCGTCGCGGTCGGAGATGCAGTAGGAGAAGCGCCGCGTGCGGGCCTGCGACACGAAGGAGAGGGAGCCGCGGTTCATGCCCAGGAGCCCCGCGCTCGCGACGCCGCCGCCGTCCGGGGACGAGTCGTACGCCGCCGACATGCACCCGAACGCGGAGCGGAGCGGGGAGGACCCGCCCACGCGGAACACGTCGGTGGCGAGGGCGCCGTCGGAGGTGGACCCGTCCGCGTAGGACAGCGACACCTGGCACTGCCGCGACGAGGCGTCGCAGGAGGGTGGGGACGGCAGGTCGCGGGAGCTGCACTGCGCCGAGGTGCACGGCACGGAGGCGAAGCTCGACGACGCCTTCGGGCGGAACGACGGCGCCGCAGCGGCGGCGGTGGGGCTTCGTCCTTGTTGCTGGTGGTGGACGGGTGGGGCGCAGAGCAGCCAGGAGAGCTCGCTGCCGGTGTCGAGCACCATGGTCACGTTCTGCGGCGGCGTGCCCACGGCCAGCGACACCGTCAGGCTCACGTTGTGGTGGAACCGCAGCTTGCTCGGCGGCCGCGGCAGCGCGCCCGCCGGCAGCTGCCTCGCGCGTAGCGGGAACGCGCGCGGCTTCGCCGCCGCGGCATCGATGGACCACGGCAGCGGCGCGGCGGCGAGCAGGAGGAGGAGGAGGCAAACAAACGTCGGCGGCATGGTGGGTGATTGCGACGGGCGGGGGCGGGGCCTATGCGCGCATGTGATTTGTGCGTCGTGACGGGTTTTGGCGTTGGATTCGGGGGTGGGGTTTCGTCCGTGGTGGATTTTATCGGGGTGGCGCCGGACGTGCAGTGGCGAGCTGTGACCTGTGAGTGAGTGGTGAAGCACTGGAGAGCAGAGCAGAGAGATGGGCGGGGGAAGGAGGGACGCGTCGGCGTCGCTTTCGCAGGGAAGAAGCTGCCGGCTTCTTTTCTGCCTGTCGTCTTGTAGCTTCGGAACCGGGGAGCGCCAGCTGGGCTCGTCACGGACATTTCAAAAACGCTGTACGATTTCACTGCTGCAAGCGGAAGCGGGGTACTACTACTCTGTACAGTACAGTATACAGCAGTGGTTTTTACTACGCCAGGCTGTAATGTACAGCGTAGGCGCGCTCGTACATTGTACATCTCCGCGTTTGCGGCACGGAGGTGGCGATTGATATGACGTGTTCGTGCAGCGAGGTTGGAGTGCCATTTGGATAAGTTCGTGAGCAGTACGGTTGCGTTTCCGTGATCAGAGATGCACCGCCCTCCGTTGAAACCCGACAATTTTCGGACTTGCTGGTGATCTTTTCACGGTGCCGGAACTTTGGACGATTTTCGGCGGAAAGATGCATCTTTTCCCAAAGCAATTCGAGTGCAGATTTGAGATTATACGTGTTCTACCAGAAAATGAGACGTTCCCGGGAAAAAGAAAAGAAAGTCGCTGCCGCCTCTCCCGCTCATTCCACCGGAGAGGGATAAAAATCTTGTCACCCGGCAAGTTGTCCTGCGGTGCGTGCACCGAAGTAAATCTCTCATCTACCGCCGGGACTCATCATCGATCGGCAGAACCACGCGTACATCTCGCATCAAAAAGGGGACACGCAGGGGAAGGCGCGCGATGCCTGCCGTCCGTTCCGAGCAGGGGAGTGCGGCAGCGCATTGAAGCTACGTTATAACTGAAGCAAGTACCGCGGGGCCTTCCCGTGCCGGATCCGGTGCAAGGCAACGCATTCACTCGTCGCTCGTCAGCGCGACGCGGTTTGGCTGCTTCTCTCGCCGGCCGGCGCGGCCGGCGGGGCCGCCGACCTTTTACTACCGCTAACAACTCGTCCTCCTCCTGCCACTGCACCGGCGCGGCCCGGCTCGCGTTTACTGGCCGGCCTCCTGCGTGCACGAACACGGCGTGCAGTGCAGGCGCGGCGCCAGTCGTCGCGCTCGTGCGCCGTCCTAACCGGTGGTTAGGCTAGGCTGCTTTGTTAGCTAGCTGCACTGATGATTACGCTTCGCGATTGAATTTTTGCTGTTCCTAATGGTACTCCTCTCCACCATCAAGGTCACTCTCTAATCTCGGCGGATACTAATGTTGTAACGCGTACGTGTCCTGTTAATTGGCGCGGGAATAAATTTGGAAACCACGATTTGGTCACCGTAGTTAAACGAAACCAACCACTTTGATCGCCGCGTAGTCTGCAGAGCACTTACGAAGATTTGCTCCTCTGTCTGTCCTCGCACACTCGATCGCCGTAAACAAAACCGCGCGAGGTTTCGCACAGGCCGGGTTACAAGCACGAATGGCCTCGGTCGGTGAGAACCCCTGTTTCCAGAACGTTTATGCAAGAATCTCCAATATCAGAATCGAAAAAAAAAAAGAATCTCCACTACCATGGGGAGCAGCACGGTACAAGGATCGAACCCACTCGTGGCCGCGCGGCGTCAGACCTCAGACGACTCGTGTTTTCAGGGCCCGGCTTCCCATTTTCTGCAGCACGGAAACAGCTGGAAACAGCAAGGCCTTGCAGATTGGATAGGGTGGTAGCAGCAGCAGAGGGGCTAGTGCTTTCCTCCGTTCCTCGGACAAAATTATCCGCGTCCTGCAACGCGGTGCTACTGAAATGTTGCAATGCGATGTGCTGCTCGTCCCGTCGCTTTCCTGTGGAACCAGGCATGATGATGCTAGTATGAGTGGCAAGTGCGACTAGAGCGTGGTTTGCTAGTAGTACTAATAGAGTGAGTCCAGCCAGCACTTGCCGGCCGCCCTTGACTTGTCGCCCCAGCTTAGCCGCCCGTGATCCATCTCCCGGCTCCACATCAGCTGTTCAGATTATGATGGATCGATCGCAGTCTAGCAGGGGACATCGCCCCATCAATCTACTATCAGCCGGTCCTAACACACACGGGTAACGAACCAACATCGAAATGAAATACTCCTACCGAACTTGTGTGCCGAGCTTGCTACCAGTACGCGTCGACGTAGTTGTACCAGAGATTCAATCATTCGATGGAGATATGGGCCGTCACTACAGAAAATTGGGGGTAGTACTAGTAGTAGTATTGGCGAACACGAGCTCGTCGCTGACATGTGACGCATGCGCTGTGTTCTCCCAGGATTATTCTAGCCTTTTCTGAGCCATGGACCCTGGTTGTTGGTTGGTGGAGTGGATTACTCGTAGATTAGTGTGCTGCAGCTCTGCTACTACTCGACAATGCATGGGCCATACGATGCGATGGTCCTCGCTCTCGCCAGTCGCAGCCCACGTACGTCCAAGGATGTGGATGAGGACTTGCGGAGAGAAGGACGCACCGCGCGGCGCTGGATCGGCTCGATCTAGTTGGGCGTCGCTGTCGCCACAGGCCATGGCAATGGAGTGCACGCGCGAGGCGTGCAGTTCGGCAGTTGCGCGTAGTTGTCGACGCAGGCGGCCGCCCCGGACGGGATCGGGAGGTCAGAGCTCAGCTGCCTGGTTGCCTGCGAGCACCGGTCCCATGCCGTGCGCGCGCGAGCAAAACATGCCACATCTCCGCGCCGCGGAATGCACGGGGCGTGGAGCTTAATTTGCAGCCGGTTGTAGGGCCTTTCGCTGCTATGATGATGCGCCGCGGCCGGAACGGCAGTGCGATCATTATGAGTTGGGCAAGGGGAGTGGATCTCTGGCCCTGATAAATATCTTGTTGCCGGTCCGTTGTACACACTTCTCTGCTTAGTTTTGCTTAGTTTTATGATCGTGAAGAACTAGTAGAGTCTTACGTATAACTCAGCTTCGACCATCTTCCTGCTCGCATCAAGCACCAACAAAAACCCATCAATATCTTGATCCCAGCAATAAAAATCAGCACCAAAAGGAGCCCAACAGCTATGTCACTGAAGAAGAGAATTGTACGGGTCGGAGCCACATATTCTTTAACCAAGTTGCAGTGGATCCTTAGGCTTATGACCCAACACAGTTGTTGGGCACTGGCAAACTCCATATACTGTGATATAATTTGTTTTCACTGGTACATATTAGGATAAATGATCTGTGGAGACGTACTTAAGATATATACTATAATAGACTCACTGAACATGTAAGGCAGTACAGTTTGTATCACATAAGCTTTAGGAAAAGGATGCACCGTTCACTTGGCTTCTAATCCGTTGAGCTCGCAAAGCAATTTTTTTAATTCGTCGTTCTTGTATAAGTCCGAATAGTCATAGAAGGCCGAGGTGTCAGGTTCCCACCTGTCATGGAGCAAAGCATAAACGAGAGTAATAAGTAATTTACGTGATTTTTCAAGAAACAATAAAAAATACTGCCAGCAGGGCTATCTCGAAAAAAAATGATTGTTTAACAAATGGCTTTAGCTTCCAACAGACATAAACAGTCCCCACTTAAGACATATTTTCACTGAAAAGTCTAACGCTTTCCTCATATTTTTACTGACTCTTATCACCCAATCTACAACATCATACTTGTGTTCCTTGGACCTTTTAAGTTTGGTGACAAGTGGCCTAAAATCCTCAATAACATGTATTGGTATGAGACCACAAGAGCTATGTTAAACTGAAAAGGAAGTGTTCAATACATGATGGTGAAAAATATGATTGATAAAATCAAACAAACCTATGATATATTTTGGAAGTAGTTTTATGACAAACCTACAAGTATGACTTTTTAGAAGCTGCTGATAGGTCAAGTACCACAAGTATGGTGTGACAACCAAAACTTGTGATCTGATTTTGTACATTTTGGGCATTATCCCACATATGTCACTTGTTGGCCAAAATGGGTTGGATAAATAACAACCATGACTCCATGAGGATCAGGTAGCGTAAGTTAATGACAAAACTATTTATGAATATTTCGATCAATTTAATGACACGACCATTTTGACGAGATAGATACTAATTTTTGAGATGAATCTAATAAGATTAATTAATCTATGTTTTGCTAAAGTGATGCTACAATAACCATCTTCTAATCACGACTTAATTACCATCGTTAGACTTGTCTCGTGAATCGGTCTAGGGCCTGCAATTTACATTATAATTTAACTTTATTTAGTACTCGGTAAGATTCTATTTGATGTGACAGCTATAAAGTTTAGACGCCATGAAACGAACACACCCATATGTTAAACAACCTCATATTGAAGACGCTTGTCGGGGAGCGAAACTAACGATGCCACGTGGCATCGCTCGGGCCCACCCTTAAAAAGGGTTGAACTTAAGGCCGCGAGCCACGTCGGCGCATGGGACCGTCCCGCACGACCCCTGCGGCGCGGCTCGGCGAGCTAAGGCGAGAATCGACCTTCTCCCGCGAGGAGAAGGGGTTGCGGCTCGCACGACCTTCCCTCGTGCGGAGGAGGGTCCGCGCCTCGCACGACCTCGCTCCCATCGACCAAGCAAGCTCGAGTGGGCCGGCGGCATTAACTCCGCCTACCTCACCGAAGGGCGCGCCTACACGTCACATAAATGCTTCGACTCCGTCGCTCGCCCCGACGAACGCGGCCACCCGCCCTCGTCGGGACGCGTCGATGGGACGCGCCGTCACCGTAGTCCCACCAACTCCCGTCGGAACGTACCGACGGGACGTGCCACCCCGGTAACCTTGCCAACTCCCGTCGAACGTGTCAAACCGGACGTGCTGTCCCCGTACATCCGACAAAAGAACGCGGTCATCATTACGAGTCGGTGATAATCATTGTACAGACACGTTGTAGAGGCCGGGTCCCAAGCTCGAGCTCGAGCTTGACTCCGCCCGTACGACCATCCGCGGCAACCTCGACCTCGGCCTTGAATGCCTCCGACGGACGGGACAAGGCCGGTATGAGCCGTCCCTTCCGTGCAACCACTCGTCATCGCCCGATCGTACGAAAGCGTGCCATCATCCACCTCGCCGAGCACGGGATACGCAATACCCATACGTCGTTAGCACGACGAGCAACGATGGCGATGGGACGGATGGGAAAAGGCGGCCGATTGGAGCTCGAAGAAAGACCCACACCGGGTGGGCAGCGGCGCACGTTCCTCTCTCTCTCTCTCTCTCTCTCTCTCTCTCTCTCTCTCTCTCTCATGTCAGACGGGCTCGACCTCCGCACATATAAAGGGGCCGAACCGGGCCAAGCTCTCGAGGACACAACACGGAACACACACATACGCACACTCGGGGACTTGGAGTACCCTCCTCTCCCACATCCATTGTAGACTCTCACCATTGACGCAACGAACACGAGCCGCGACTCACCCCGCCGGACGTAGGGAGCTCTCCCGAACTAGCCTAAACACTCGTGTCTTTCCCTTGTGTATCATCCAACCCAAAACGCGCACGCCCGGGACAAAATTCTACAAGCCGGTGGACCGAACACCGACGGTTGGCGCGCCGAGAAGGGGCCGTTGCGCGTTTTCGATTCGCCTTCTCTCCACGGTTCGGATGGAAGCCTTCGCACCCTCCTTCCGGGCTTCCGGCGCCACGGTGCGCTTTGGGAGCTTGGAGTTCATCGCCATGGCCGACCGGTCGCCGGCGCGCATCGAGGCGCCGGTGTCGTCGGCTCTGCCGGCTGCGGGAGTCGCCACCGAGGCGACGGCCCCGCGGCATGATCCCGCGAACGGCGAGTTCGTGGGGATGTCCGGTTCGCGACCGAGTCCTTCTTCGACCTCCTCGACCGGGAGGCGAGGAGAGGACTCGGACCAAGACAGCGGTGACGGGGACCGTTACCCCACCCGCGTGTGCAACATGGTGCACATCACCACGGTGGAAGCCCGAAGCGACAACGGGCCGGCACCACCGAGCCCAATGCTCGGGAACGCCGGCGGTGGGACGTGCGCAACCGCGCCGCCCGCCGCCGATGACCCGCAAGCGCGACTCCGAGCGCGGAAGCCGGAGCCGGAGGAGGCCCGCCGCAACATCGCGAGAGGAAGCGGCCGCGGTCGAACGGGAGCCGGAGCTCCGGCGCCGGCGCGCGAGGAGCCGAGCGTGGCGGAGGGCCCGCTGCGTGAACCGAGCAGATTGCCAACGACGACGGCTGCGTCCCGAGACTTCCCAAGAGCTAGGCAAAACGTTGTCTGCTGCGGCGCGCTGCTCCGGACTCTCCCCTTCGGTCGACTACCGAAGCGCAACGAGCGCAGAGGGAGATGGCGGCGCTCCTCGCCGAGGCGGCGGAGCAACAGGCGGAGAGCTCTCGACGGCGCACAATGCCATCGGGCAGCCACACCGGCGCCGACCACCGCACCTCCTGCGATCGCACGGGAGGCTGCGGGCATACGTCCGCCGGCAAGATCCTCGCTGCCGGACCGTTCCGAGGTCGAGCGATCAAGACACTCTCGAATGGGTACACGGCGCGACGCCCGCTCAACCCTCTCGTAACAACCCTAAGAATCCAAGCACCGCATCACATCATCAAGCATCATGCCGGCATCGCACATTTCGAAAATCGTTGGAGTTTGACTCAAAAACGCACATGAAATGACGTTCTAAAGCAAAGCCGATGTCGTTTTCGTTTAAAAAGAATGTCGATAAAACAAATAACTAAAATAAATTAAGGCATTTAATATTTCTCCTCGGGTCGTATACGAAAACAAAACTGATCGAACGTGTTGAGTAAAATAAAGTTTATTTATTGAAAAGTAGTATACGAGAAAAAATCAAAAGAACGTAATTTTTATTTATACTTGAATTTGTACATCAAAATTCTTTTTGAATCCAGACTTCGGCCAATAAGGAAAAAGGTTGCAGATGTTTTCAAGTACATCCCTGATTTTTCGTAGAATTTTTCGAGCACCGTAGCTATGCTTTGCAATTTGGGAGAAACGGAGGGGCGTTTTTGTAAAAGAGACCGAAGTCTCGCCTCCCGAGGCCGGCGTCGGCCACGCGTCTCGCGCGAGCGTGCACCACGCAGCTGCGTGGCAGCCTGTTTCACCTCCTCCCGGCCGGATAAGGCAGGAGCCGGCCTCCTTCTTCTTTTCCCTCTCACTCAGTTCCATCCGACGCCGGAGGAGGTGAAAAAAAAAAAAAAAAAAAGTTCCATCCGACGCCACCGCCCACCTCTGCTCTCACCGCCGGCCGCCTCTCGCCCCTCCCCGTGCAAACCGTCACCCCCAAGCAGTGCGCCGAAGCTCTCTAGAGCTTCCCTCCCAACCAATTGAACCCAAGCCCTGTAGCTCGCCGGACCCGAGCTCTTCACCGCGAACAAGCCGACGACGACGCCGTCTCAAATTCGCCCGTTGTGGTGCTTCTCTCTCCGCAAATTCATCGCCTAGAGGTGCTCACCCTACTACTCTATCTATTGCCGAGCTCACCCGGTGCTTTTCCTCGCAGGTCCGGTCGATTCGGCCGTTTTTCCCCAATCCCGACCGCCGCCGGCCGCACTGCTCCGACAAGCTCCCCGTTGCCGGCCACTTCAAGGTAGTTTGTCATCGTGCCGTGGTAGCTCGTGTGCCGTAGCAACTCGCCGCGCAAGTTTCCCCAAAATCCGAGCACCGTGGAAGACGCGCGAGCTCGCCGGAGCTCCGCGCGGGCCGCGGTCCGCCGCCGGCCTATCTCTGGCCAAGCTCCGACGAGTTCATCCTCGTTACCGGGTTCCCCATGCCTCGTAGTGCGTGTAGGTGGGTCCGCGGCGAGCTTGGGCCGTCGCCGGCCAGCTCCGGCGGCCGCGCCGCCTCCGGCCGGCCGTCCGCCGCCGCAGCCACACCACGGGCCACACGGCCCGCGATTCCGTGTGGCCACGCGGGATCTCGTGTGGCAACCCTGTGGCCTGTGTGCGTGTGTGGTCCAGATTTTCCCAAATTTTCAAAAATTCGTAGAAAATTAAAGAAAAAACAGAAAAATGTGAAACCAATTCCGTTAGATTCAGAAAATCATTTTCTATTTATTTATGAATTTAAATTCCTATTTTGAGAAATTTTAATTATATAGTTTTAATTAATTTCATTCTTGTACATAAGATAATTTGTTATTTTATGTGAGTTTTTAATTATTTTTAAGGAAATAGTTGGTTTAAAAATAGGAGATACTGCAGACGAATGTTTTTGTCGAGGCCGTTTCCCAAAATTTAACAAAAACATTGTCATTTCATGTGATCGTAGTTAAATACTCTATGTAGCGAGCACATGCCATTAGCTTAATCGTTAGTCGTTAATTATCGACAATGTCGCCGTAAGCATTGCATGTCATGTCATGCACTTTCATGCATCAATGTTACTAAGTCGTGATATATCAATGTGCGGCATAGGATCTCGAAGTCATCGACGTTCCGAACGAGGGTGACCCGGAGACGTGAACGTCAATGTCGACTTTGACCCGTCGATCGGAGGAGGTAGCATCGACGTGAATAGAGGCAAGCCCCGGTGCATCCTACCTATGTTTTAAAGTATTTCCTTTCTATCACAAGCAGTTAGGTGATGGTTGTGCATTAAGTGATAGGGAATGTTTGATGCCCTAGATGCATGAGTTAGGATTCCATTATTCGTGATATACTGGTACAGGTAGCTCGATAGAAGCTATGCTTAATCTCTAGTCGCAACGGTAGTTAGTTGGATGGACTTAAAGCATGGAGGCTTTAAGAACTTGTTTTTGTGTCGATAATTTTGAAAAAGAGTGTTAATGAAATTGAGACCGGACGGGCCCGTAGGGAAAGTGCAAAGACGAGATCTTGCAAGGTGGTAGCCCCGTCCGTGTCGGTCAAGGACCGTACGTTGTCCGCCTAGTTGAACAAGTTTGAATGTACCGTGCTACATGCTTGGAGTAATGGGCCCAGACAGGCGATGTACCCTACCACCCCGAGAGATGTGACGTAGCCAATTCTCTTTTCTTGGTCGTTAGTGAGATGGGAGTCTCACGGGAGGGAAACGGGTCGCTCACGGATGACGGCGGGGAATGTATCGCGCGAGGTCTCCGTATTCCCGGGAGAGTTGGAAACGGCTATTCTGCTGTCGAGTGTTAGCGAGAAAGGTTGTCGTATACGACCGGTGAGGTGCGTATACGACGTGTAGTCGGGTTTTGCCGACTGGTATGAAATCGATTCGAATCGCTTTCCCTCGCAGTAATGAGTACCGCTTGTTTAGCTCATCGCATCGTAGTTAATCAAGAAGAATGAGAAGAAAGGAGAAAAGGAAAAAGAGAATTAGAAGTTACAAGATAAATCTCTTGCTTGCAAACTTGATTGAAGTAGATGTCGGCTGCATATGATAGTTCTCAATGAACCTAATCCCGAGCTAAAACTTAAAAGTAAGGATTCACGTCTAGTGCTTTGTTTCGCAAGAAAAGAGACCCACGACCGATAAGCCTTGGCATGTTAGGCGTCGGCCTTAGCGTGCTCGTTGTCGGATCGGTCTTGCCGAGTATTAGCATACTCGGGGTTTCGACCCTTGTGGTTCTAGGTCATGAATCGTACTACGGGAGCCGTTTGGTAGTTTTCCGGAGGAAGAGCAACTCCCCGAGGGTGGTTCCCTGCGGTGGGAACGCATCCCCACGCCCTGAAGAAACGAGGATTGTGGTGTACGAAGGGCTCGGTACATCACGATAAAAGGTTTAAAGAACTTTTGTTGTAAAAATGACTTCCATTGTTAACACCACTTAAAGGTTTTAGAACTCTTTATGTTGTAATAAAGTTTCCACTGTACAATGGTTGTATTTCAAAACCTGGTTGTATTATACCATAATATATATATTCGGCTTGTATGGAATGATGTTCGTTGTAACTCGCTTCGTCGAGTGTTCCCCTGTACCGATTCCCGGGTGTCCCGGGGTGGGACGTCACACCCTCGAGGCTCGACAGGCGTGCTCGCAACGACGCGGGTGGCCAACGCATCCGTCATCCTCGCCGAGGAGGACGGTACGACAACGAAGAGGACCGGAGCGGAGCCGGACCCGCCGGGTCCCGGGGTGTTTAGCTCCGCCATCCGGGAGCGACTTTCCCCAACGCTTCCGTCCTCCGACGACGATCACCAAGTACACCGGGAATCAAACCCCGCCCTTTGGGCCGGAGGACTACCGCCTCGCTCGCCGGGCGGGCGGCGCGAACGATGACCTCGCCATCATTCGCAACCTG
The DNA here is from genome assembly GCA_031894775.1 of Chloris gayana. NCBI lineage: Eukaryota > Viridiplantae > Streptophyta > Magnoliopsida > Poales > Poaceae > Chloris > Chloris gayana. The sequence goes on from JAUNZO010004964.1 coordinate 36,143, forward strand.
CCATTGTACCTCGCCGACTTGGATGGGGCACGACATCACGTACGCGCCACGGATGGCGATCAAGTCCGGGGTCTTGGCCGATTTCATGGTGGAGTTGACCGAGGCCCGGCTCCCACCCGCGCCGATCGACCAAGAGTACTTGGGTCATGTACTTCGACGGGTCAGCGATGCGCAAGGGGCCGGAGTGGGACTCGTGTTCATCTCCCCGCACGGAGTACGCATGAGGTAGTCTATTCGGCTGCACTTCCCGGCGTCGAACAATGTGGCCGAATACGAAGCACTCGTCAACGGTCTCAAGATCGCGACCGAGCTCGGAATCAAGTGACTTGAGGTTCGAGGAGATTCACAACTCGTCGTCGACCAAGTAATGAAGGAATCGACCTGCCGGAGCGACGCACCGGCACCACATCATCAAGAAGTACGGAAGCTCGAGGGGAAGTTTGATGGGCCCGAGCTTCGCCACATCCCTCGACGGCTCAACGAGGCGGCGGATTCGGCGGCCAAAATGGCGTCCGGCCGGGAATCGATCCCGCGGGAGTCTTTGCCAATGACCTCGCTCAAGCCCTCGGTTCGACCTCCCGAGGACGGTGATGCGCCGGTCGAGACAGGCTCGGCGGCGGCCTCGAACTCGAGCGAAGCTCGAGGACGGCCACTCGGCCGAGCGAAGCCTCGGGGGCTCGACCGACGCCGTCGGAAATGGGAGTCGCGGAAATTGACCCCTCGACGATGCCCACGGCGTCACCGGCCGATTGGAGATCCCAATACATCGAGTACCTTCGGCGCGGCACGCTCACCACGGACAAGATCGAAGCGAGACGCCTTCACGGTCGTGCTAAGTCCTTCGTCCTGGTTGCCGGTGAGCTCTACGAGCGCGAGCATCTCCGGGATCTTGCGGTCTTTGTATCGCCATCGGGGAAGGCATCAAGCTCCTCGAGGACATACATGGAGGAGTCCGTGGGCACCACGCGGCGCCCGGACCCTCGTAGGCAACGCCTTTCAACAAGACTTTTATTGGCCGACTGCGGTAGCGGACGCAACCCGCGTTGTGCGAACCCGCAAGGGCTGCCGGTTCTATGCTCGGTAAACGCATCGGCCTGCCCAAGCTACGCAAACCATACCCATCACCTGGCCATTCGCGGTGCGGGCCTGGATTTGGTCGGGCCAATGAAGAAAGCGCTCGGGGCTTCACACACTTGCTCGTGGCGATCGACAAGTTCACCAAGTGGATTGAAGCTCGAGCGATCGCAAAGATCCGATGCGAGGAGGCCGTCGAGTTCTTCCTCGACATTGTCCATCGATTTGGAATTCCAAACTCGATAATCACGGATCAACGGCACGCAGTTCACCGGGAAGAAGTTGCGAAGTTACGTGATGATTACCACATTCGAGTGGATTGGGCGGCCGTAGCCCACCCGGAAACCAATGGCTAGGTCGAACGGGCCAACGGCATGATCCTATAGGGGTTGAAGCCTCGCATATACGACCGCTCGAAGCGTTTCAGCGGTCGATGGGCGGCTGAGCTGCCGACGATGCTTGTGGAGTCTTCGAACGACCCCGAGCCGCGCAGCCGGCTGTACCCGTTCTTCATGGTCTATGGCTCCGAAGCGATCTTGCCAACCGACCTTCGATGAACGAAACAACGAAGCAGCGCTCGAGGATGCCGCCGACCGGCTCGACGAGGCACGTGATGCTGCGCTTCGCACTCGCCAAGTATCAACAAGCACTTCGACGATATCACAATCACAACGTCAAAGGTCGAAGCTTCGACGTTGGAGTCATGGTGTTATGCGGGACGCGGAGCGGCAAGGATCGCCACAAGCTTTCCCCGCCTTGGGAGGGACCATACATCATCGCGCGAATCCTTTGACCGAGGCTCATACAAGCTCAAGACGGTGGAAGGTCGAGATCTCACCAACGCTTGGAACATCGCGCGATTACGTAAATTCTATCCCTAAACTTGTCGTTGCTTCCTTGCTCTTAAATATCGCCCGCTTGAGGACGGTGATCCTCGACCCCCACAAATGGGTCGACCCTCACTCGGGGGCCGGGACGCGGGCGATACTTGGAAGTCTTTCGGGTTTTTCGAGCAAAACTCATAAAACTTTCTTTTGACCCTCGACTCCGATCGAAACGGCGAGCAAAGTGAATCACGAGTAAACGGACTCGAAGCCCGACCGGTCGGACTGCTCAAGCTTGAGTGCCACTGTGGCCCTAGGCGATGCTCACTGGAACGGTTAAGTCCAATGAGACTCGGAGATTCGAGCTTTGCGAGCTGCCAAGGTCGACGAAAGGGGACGAACAGAAAAATGCGAACTTAAAACAAACGGGCGAGACCTCGATGGGTCAAACACGAGAATAAAATTAAGACGCGTAAAAGTCTTACAAATTTCGGGCACGACGGCTCATTGTTCGGAGATACAAAACAAGATAATTAAGCTTATTCCCTAATCCATCTTCATCTTGGGGAGGGCCTCCTCCTTGAGCTTTGCGGCGAAGGTCTCGGCGTGGTGACGAGTCTCGGCTCGCGGCGCATCAAGCTCGGCGTCGGTGAAGCCTAGAACGAGCTCGGCGGCGAGTGCGGCGAAATCGGTGTCCTGGTAGTGCGACGCCATCACCATGTAGGTCGACCGCACACCGGAGCGCGTCGCCCCTTGGACCATCGCGTCGATGCGCTCCGACAAGGCGGCATCGGCACGACCCTTAACATCGACCCCGCGGACGCCGCGCCGGCGCAACATCGAGCTCCTTCCGGGACGCCTCCGCCGCGGCCGGCCTGCGCTCTAACTCGCGCGGCGGCTCACGGACACCTCCGCTGCGGCCGGCTTCTTCTCCAACTACGTGCCGCGGCAAACAATCGGCACGGGAGAGAGTCAAACGAGGAAGTTATATCGAAGGGCCGACGCTTACCTTCTTTCTCGGCCCGCAGTGTTGGAGCTCCCCGAGGTAGCCGGACGCCGTCCGGTGGGAGGTCTCCACCGCGGCCTCGGCCTTTTGCCTTAATGAGCGCTCCGACTCAAGAGCGCTCTTGACCTTTCCGCGGCGAAGAAACCTCCTCCTTCTCCCGCTACGCCGCATCCTTCACCGCGCGCGCTGCTTGTTACCTCGCGCTCCGCCACCGTCCGGAGCGCCCCTCCCGCTCAAGCGCCTCCTGCGAGGTCCGGACGGGCCCTGCCGAGAGAGCGAACGAGCGGGTTCGACTCCTCTTTGAGCTTGTCGGAAAGCTCGTTCGCCCGGAGACGAGCCGGAAACGAGCGTCGACGACCTGCGGCCTAGCCTCGGCCGCTCCGCTTGGGTAAGGTCGCGGGCGGCTAAGTCGCACGGCTGCTCGGCATCGTCGGCGGGATCCTCCTACGCCCTCTCCACGCCGGACTCCGTCATCACCGCCACCGTCTTCTCGGCCGCGGCAGCCTTCCCTTTGCCACCGCCGCCTTCTCGGCCTCGGCGGCCCTCGCCTTCGCCGCTTGCGCCGCCGCGGAGGTCAACGACTTCTTCAAGGTCGTCGTCGGAGTTTTCCTCCTCTTCTGCGGCGGCGCGGCGCCGCCGACTCACCGCCCGCCGACTTGGCCTCGCGGGGCGCTTCCGGCCGTGACGTCGGAGTCAACCGTGGCACGAGGCTCGCATCACGGACCCTCCGGCCGGGGAGCGCCGGAACCACCGGGACCCTCGGCTAAGACCTCCCGAGGCTGCGGAGGCTCCCCGAGGGTCGCGTCGCCGGCGATAAGTTCGGCCACCATCGCGGAGGGCCCTGCCGCGTCGCCCGGGTCGGGTCCACCACCGCCGCCTCCGGCGCCGGATCGTTCCGGCACCGGCTCCCTGCCGGAGGACGGACCCCCGCCTTCGAACTTGCCTCGACCTTCGAGGTGACCTCGGCCTTCGAGGTCGATTCGACCCTCGACCTCGCCTCGGCCTTTGAGGTCAAGGGAGACTTGGGGGCGTCGGTCGCGGAGGGCGGAGGACGCGCTCCGGAGGACGATGGCTGCGGCTCGGACACCGTAGAAGACGGAGGGCGCACTCGGGCGAGGCGGAGCGATTGGAGCGTCACACGGAGCGGGCGAGTCCGGCCGGGCCTCCCTCGTCGACGGGCGGCCCGCAAGGTGCGGGGCTACGAAGAAGCCGCCGCTGTCCTTCCGGGAGCGGCGACGTGCTTGGGGTGCGGGGAAGTCTCCTCCCCGCTGTCCTCAAACTCGGCTGGAGCCGTCGCCGGTGTTGGGATCCGAAGAGGAGGGGATGGTGGAAACGCTCGAGGCCGAATCGGGGTTCCTCCCCATCGCCTCGTACTCCTCCCTCTTCCGGCGGCGCGCGACCACTTTCGCCTCCTTCGCCCTCCGCTTGCGGGCGATGATGTTCTGCGCCCGCTGCGCCACGCGCCGCTCGTGCTTCTCCTATTCGGCCTTAAGGCGGTTGGCCTCCCGCTGCGATGCGTCCTCCGGTAGCTTCATCCGGATCTGCCGGAGGTTCGCCATCCACGAGGACTGCGGAAGGCGATGCCTAAGGAAAGAAACGAAATACGCGAGCAAAGTCATAACCGGATAGCTCAAGCTACTTACCACATCGATTGCCGAGGATCGGGCTTCATCGGCGGCGCCCGTGGACGAGGCCACGGACGCACGGTCGTCCCGAGCGCCGCCACGACCCGCTTGGCGACGGCATCGTCGGGGAGCAGGTCGAGCGCCATCACGGTGTCGGTGACGACGCGGTCCGTGGGCGTGACCTGGCACATCAACCGCGTCCGCCACACCAACGGCGCGAACCGCCGCTGATGGTAAGACCCGACGACGACCATGGCGTCGACGCCGCGGCTACGGAGGTGCGCGATCGCTTCCGACATCCGGCCCACCTGGTTTCGGTGGGCCGAGCTCGCGCCCCATTTCCACTCCTCGGGGCTTCCGCGAAGGAACGCCCTCGAAGGCCGGAACGGGTGCGCCGGATCTTGGCGGAGGTAGAACCACTTCGACCGCCACCCCGGTTCGTCGAGGGGTGGTCATCGGTATGTAAGCCGTCGACCGATTCCGCTTCGCCACGATCCTTGCGCGATCGATTTGCGCGGGGACCTCGTCGCCACCATGGATCCGCCTCTTCGGCGGGTTGATGTCGAAGAAATGCCTCCACGGCTCGAGACAAGGCTCGATGCCGAGGAAGCCCTCGCGAGAGCGGCGAACGCGCTCAAGCTGCCGGACGCCGTTGGGATTTAGGTGGTGCGGTTCCAGCTTGAGCCGGAACAGTGCCGCTCGACAAAAATCGCTCGCCGGCGACCCCACGGCCCGCTCGTGGGAGTGCACGAACGAGACCACATAGCCCGGTGGCGGCGTGGGGCTCATCTTGTTGCCGAGGAAGCAACCACCGGCGCTCCGCGCCCCGCTCCCTGAGCGGGCCGTCGGACACCAACCGGTCGAGATCCGCCCTCATTGTGGTGGAGCGGGACCGAGGTTGACATCTTGAGCGGCCGATGGGGATGGCGAGGCGGAAAACGGTGGCACGACGGGAGCACGAGCTCGGCGGCGAGAGCGAGAGGGCGCGAGAGAGCAAGGAAGACGAAGCGAGCGTGCAAGAATGTGAAAGGGGAAGAAGGGCGGGGGAACCGAATCAAATAAGCGATCCCTCTAAGGCGGACGCGCCGGTTCGATTTAACCGTGGGCCCCACGATTGCCTTCCCTAGGTAATATCCTTAAATTCCTGCCTCACCGGATTTTTGCCTTCATTACTCGGCGCATCTGCTCCACTACCCGCACGCACCGCGCGGGCCCCACCACGACCGGGGTCAAACGGCGGCCTCTCTGCGCATGACGCGTGGGTCACGCCACAACCATGGTGAAACGGCACCCACTCCGGACACGACGCGTGGATCCCGCCGTTTGACCCCGGGGCGAAATGGCTCGCCCGCGCGTATCGCGCGGACCCCACCACGACCAGCGATAAAAACGGCTCAACTCCCGAGCCGGCCCCACGTCCGCACGCGCGGGGATAAATACCGCCTCTTTTTCGCAACATGGGCAAAGAAACGGTAAACCTCTCTCGCTATTTTCTCTCTCCTATTAAAACTCAATCGTTTTGTCTCCGGAAATAGGTATGAGAATGGCTCGCGCCACGGGCAAATCCATCGACCTTCGATTCGCCTCGCACCGGATCGAGCGCGTAAGCTCGAGCTCGACCAATTTGAGGATGGTCTTCGAAGGTAAGCGGGGATAACAAGCTGAAAGCTGCCTCGACGGCCCCACCTCGAGGTTCGAAGGCTGGCCCGAGCTAGAGGGTTCGACGGCCACCTCGAGCGCCTGAATAGAGCTAGGGAGTGCGAACGATGGGTCCGCTTAGCGACCGAAACCCACGTGCACGCTCGCGCACCGGGCATCGAATAAGCACGCTCGAGTCCGGGTCTTCCTCGAACAAAGGAGTCTCACCCGAGAGTGGCAACGAGCCCTCGAGACCCGTCGAACGGTCTTGGGTCTCGAATGAGGAAAGCCGAACGGATTAACGAAGTCGACCCCCGGCGGGCCCGACGGAATCTCTCCGACGAGAAACCGCGACTTCGCTCGAGCCTATCCCGTTACCGAGCTCGACGAGCCCCACGTGTCGGCCTTCCTAGGCGAATCGTGGATCTGCTCTACCCTCCGTCGCACGAACGCGACGCGGATGGGGAAATCCGCTAAGACGAAACAATCCCCGTCTAGCCGCCTACATCGCGCGGGGGCTCGGGGCCGGCATCGCGTACTCGAGACCGAGCTGCGGGGTCGCAGCGTATAAACCCGCCAATCTGCCAAAGCACGAGTCTTCGACTCGTCCTCCGGCTCGGGGGCTACGGCCACCGGACGCGCTCGCGCGCGACCGACGGATGCAAACCATTACGAAACAGGACAGCCACGCACGAACCCGATAGATCCCCGAGGCGATTATACGACTCACCCGGGGTCTCGGAGGCTACCTGTCGGGGAGCGAAACTAACGATGCCACGTGGCATCGCTCGGGCCCACCCTTAAAAGGGTTGAACTTAAGGTCGTGAGCCACGTCGGTGCATGGGACCGTCCCGCACAACCCTTGCGGCGCAGCTCGGCGAGCTAAGGCGGAATCGACCTTCTCCCGCGAGGAGAAGGGGCTGCGGCTCACACGACCTTCCCTCGTGCGGAGGAGGGTCCGCGCCTCGCACGACCTCGCTCCCGTCGACCAAGCAAGCTCGAGTGGGCCGGCGGCATTAACTCCGCCTACCTCACCGAAGGGCGCGCCTACACGTCACATAAATGCTTCGACTCCGTCGCTCTCCCCGACGAACGCGGCCACCTGCCCTCGTCGGGACGCGTCGATGGGACGCGCCGTCATCCGTAGTCCCACCAACTCCCGTCGAACGTACCGACGGGACGTGCCACCCCGGTAACCTTGCCAACTCCTGTCGAACGTGTCAAATCGGACGTGCTCGTCCCCGTACATCCGACAAAAGGACGCGAGTCATCATTACGAGTCGGTGATAATCAATGTACGAGCACGTTGTAGAGGCCGGGTCCCAAGCTCGAGCTCGAGCTTGACTCCGTCCCGTACGACCATCCGCGACAACCTCGACCTCGGCCTTGAATGCCTCCGACGGACAGGACAAGGCCGGTATGAGCCGTCCCTTCCGTGCAACCACTCTGTCATCGCCCGATCGTACGAAAGCGTGCCATCATCCACATCGCCGAGCACGGGATACGCAATACCCATACGTCGTCGGCACGACAGGCAACGATGGCGATGGGACGGATGGGAAAAGGCGGCCGATTGGAGCTCGAAGAAAGACCCACACCGGGTGGGCAGCCGGCGCACGTTCTCTCTCTCTCTCTCTCTCTCTCTCTCTCTCTCTCTCTCTCATGTAAGACGGGCTCGACCTCCGCACATATAAAGGGGCCAAACCGGGCCAAGCTCTCGAGGACACAACACGGAACACACACATACGCACACTCGGGGACTTGGAGTACCCTCCTCTCCCACATCCGTTGTAGACTCTCACCATTGACGCAAGGAACACGAGCCGCGACTCACCCCCGCCGGACGTAGGGAGCTCTCCCGAACTAGCCTAAACACTCGTGTCTTTCCCTTGTGTACCATCCAGTCCACAACGCGCACGTCCGGGACAAAATTCTACTAGCCGGTGGACCGAACACCGACACTCGCTTGACATTCAAATAATAGGAAATGAGTGCAGGGTAAAACAGATGGACTGGACAAGTATATATAAAAGAGAACACTACAGATTTGCCAAGAGAACACTTATAAGTAAAAGAAACACAAACCTCAAAGGCCCCACTTTCTCCAAAAAAATTTTCTTTGGTAGGAATGCAGTCTTTTCACCACGTCTTAGGCAGTTCAGTAAATAGCAGTGAACACTATCTCAAATCAGGCCTTTATAGACGTGAGCTAGTGATGGGTAAAAAAACACACGTCCGTAAAAAACCTGTAGCGACGTGTCCCTAAGACCGCGTCACTACTACTTTACTAAAGTGAAATAATAGCGACGGTTGTTTAGAAAGCCGTCTGTAGCACCACATGTAAGTGACGGGCAAGAAAATCCCGTCCCTATAGGTTAGAGAAATAGGGACGGGTTTTAGTAGCAGTGACATTTCTTGAAACCCCGTCTATACTCGTTGAAGATTTACAGACGGGTTCAGTGCGGAATGGACGGGGTCACAACATCCGTCGCTATAGCTTAAGAAAAATAGGGATGGGACTTGCATCACCCGTCAGTTCAGCCTAGCGGTAAGTTGAACCATTTTTTTTCCCGGAGGTTTGGGTTCGAACCCAAGACCTGGCATTGCCTCAGTTTCTTTTCTTTTTAACAGCTCCACCTTATCCTCTCGTTTCCCTTATCCCTATCTCTCTCACCTCCACTAGAGCTTCTCTCTCACAACCCTAGCCTCCCTTCTCCCTCATCCGCCATCAGCTAGCTCCTCCTCTCACAAGCGACGTTAACCCCTTGTTCCTTCTTCACATCTCTTCCTTATAGACGATGGGTGAGATCAAGGCAGTCTCGGTGGTTCACAAAGGGGTTCGAACCCAAGACTTGGCATTGCCTCAGTTTCTTTTTTTTTTAACAGCTCCACCTTATCCTCTCGCTTCCCTTATCCCTATCTCTCTCACCTCCACCAGAGCTTCTCTCTCACAACCCTAGCCTCCCTTCTCCCTTAGAGATCAAGGCAGTCTCGGTGGTTCACAAAGGGGCACGACGAAGGAGCTGCCACAGGCCGCAGCGCTCACAGCAAGGTGCTCTGGTCTTAGGAGCATGAGGCAGTGCGGGCTTGTTGGGCATTCGAAGTGGGCGGTGGCTGCCGCGGGCTTGATGGGCATTGGTGCTAGCGCCTTGCGCGCTGCGGCCGCAGGATCCGTGTGCGCGGCGGCCGTGGGATCCATGCATGGCGGCTAGATCCACATGGCAGGTACAAACATGATGTCCCCCCATTCATCCAATTCTAGAAGAATGTCCTGCTGCACGGAGAATGTTTGATAGAATGCAACCACGATAGCACATGGAATCGCCCGTCTTGGTGGTTGCGTAATGTTTAATGGGGTGTTGCAGCGTGATGTGCATGTTTTTATGTCGTTCATGCTGAATGGATGCCATGCTTGTGCTGTTGTTGTTCAGATCAGAGTTCACACGGTTAGGCCTTCACGTTTATTGGGAACATGCGGGTGTTAATGCAGGATGTGCTAGCGAGCATCAGGTAAATGTAGTGTCCAATGTACTTTCAACCGAATATAGAGCATCAAATCTTGAACTGTATGTCACTCAAGTTTTATTCTCGTTTAGCAGTATATACTTATACTTGATGACTCTGCTTTGATTTAGGGTGGAAGATATTGTGTTTGGATTAGACCTGATCTATTCGATTGGGTCAGTGCGTCAAGCAACTCAAGCTCTCAGTTCGATTGATATATGTTTTCAGTAATTATTAATCTACTTGATTTAATAATATCGCTATCCCCTCTTGTCTGCAGAATAAAATAGAGTAGATCTATAGGACTTCTGCAGAAATGACGTGCCAATGTTTGTCTTGATGCAGCTGGTTCTATTGGTCTAGCTTTGGTGGTTCCTTGTGTGCAGATCTGAAAATATGGCAGTAATGCTCTCCATCTCAGCTTATTTTTGTTTCCTACTCTATACTAGCACTTGACTCCACCATTGTTTCTCTATACTGAGTATTTTTCAGATTCTAATCAAAATATTTGTATCATTTCAAATTGCAAAAAGAATACTGCCATGACAAGTAAAATAAAAACTCGAACAAACTACTACAAAGCCAGTTGCGACATGTTTGAACAACTGATGCTGGAACAGGTGCAGGGAACATTATTTTTTTCTTGCAAATATGGCTGCTGAATTTAACTCAGCTAGTAGAAAAGGCCGCAGGGAGGTTTACTTGTTTCTTGCTGATATATACTAACATTTACCTAGGATTTCTTTTTAGAAAATCACTCGGAATGTGATTTTTGAACTGCCATGTTTCAGTTTGATTCACATGTTTGGCCAGCTTGATAATGGAACATTTTTTAAAACAAAAAATTGTAATGTGAATCCATCTGAAACAGGAAGTTAAAATGAGCTAGAGAGAACTGATGCTGACGCAATCACCATACATATTTTTTGACACACAGCAGACTAAATATTCAGCTATATAAAGTTTTTTGTGCGTTTTCCTCTCTGCTTCCACGTATGGTTTTTAACATTGAATTTTGTTTGTCTTGTCGAAATTGAAGATGGTTTTCCTCGTCAGGTATTTGATACCCTTAGATAACCATGCCCTGTGCAATGCTTCTAGAGGCGAGGATTTCTGGGTTTCAAGAAGCTGAGAACCGATTCAATAAGGACTGGTAAGCAACTAAACAGGAATCATCACTCTAAAATTAGTTTGCTTCAGTTTTGTCAAAAGAGAAAACACCCCTCTGCTCCTTGGTATATTATTCTACACATGAATTCATTCTTGTTCCTTCCTAGGAATCTAAAGAAAAGTTCTTGTGGTGGAAATTAAAATCACAAAGTGTTTCTCTAAAGATGTGAATGCATAGCTGGACTGAATGGTGAGTATGGATCCGTGAGCTGCAATTACTATCATTAGGAGCTGCTATGAAGAGTACAAATGTTCTGAAGTTTACTTAGATTAGCATGTTATAATATGCTTACCTAGATTAGTATGTTGTACTCAAAATCTGTACATTCTTAGGGTAAATGCATACTGAGTATGTTCTACATTTATGGATGTGTAATTCTTGTAATTGAATGGATACATGTCGATTTTGTACCAATGTTTATGTGGATTGAGTGGAGAAAGAAAAATGAGACACTGCTGGAATTTATGTGGATGGAATGGATGGAAAAAGAGACATTTATGATTTTTTTTTGTTTTTTATATTTACTTCCTCATCGCGGAAGGAAACGGAGGCCAGCGGAGGCATCCGTACATCAGAATGGACCAGCGGAGGCATCCGTACATCAGAATGGCTCTGTTTGCCTGCACTTCGAGGAAAAAAACGCTTCAACAAAAAAAATACCCTGCCATTTGGGACCCAGTACCTTGCGTGAGGCCAACGCGCGGGCTGCTGCCTGCTGCCTTCCCTTCGACGCGTGAGGCCAGCGTGGCGCACCCTTCGAATGCCATGTGGGACCCAGTAGCTTGCGTGAGGCCAACGCGCGGCCTGCTGCCTTCCCTTCGACGCGTGAGGCAAGAGCGACGCGCCGAGGCTGCTGCCTTCCCTTGGATGCGTGGGCCCAGCGCACCGGCTGCTGGCTCCCGTTGGACCAGTGGTCCTCCGTGACTCGCGCCAATTCGGTGTCGCCTCATTCGTCCGTCGTTTGCCGCCTCGGTCGCGCCTCCCGCGCACGTGCCCTCCATCGCTTCCGCCCCTTTCTCTACGTTGCCCTCGGTTGGCGTCCCGCGCGCTTCTCCTTGCATTCGCGGCTCCTCGCTGCTCGATGCATCCGGCCTCTCCGTTGCTGCCGATAAAATCCGTATTCGGGATTTCCCCATGCTCCGTGCGCCGCTTCCTCATCGATTGTGGCCTCGGCTCATGTGATCCTGCCCTCACCGGTTGGTGGGCCACCTCTCGCTTCTTCGGGTACCATCCTCCGTCGTCGTCCCGCTCTTCCGAGCCAACCCTCGTATTACCTCGGCCGCACTATATCTCTTGTCTGTCCTACATTTTTTACTTCCATCCGTGCCTCTACGCCTTCCTTGGTAAGCAACATCCTTTCTCTTCTCCATCCTGGTCACATGTTGCTCGCCGCCTCGCACTCTCCTGTTCGTCCGCTTTAGCTGCTCACATTGTGCCTTCATCGTTGCCTATTTTTCCCCTTCCTTTGCTCTGCGTGTGTTCCCTTTCTTCGTTCTTGGAGTTCTGAACCACTATTTTCCCTGCTTACAGGTTGTGTTATCCATTGCTTCCTCCGTCCGTGTATCCGTTCCCGGCTCTTTCTGTTTCTGATCTCCTTTGCCGTCCGAGCCCCGCGGGCCAGTCCGGCTCCCGTCCCAGCAAACATTGCAGCCATCTCCAGCCCAAACGCCGCCTCCACAAAGCCCCTCGAATCCCATCGTCGACTCGCCACGCTCCACTTCCTCGCTCGAACCTTCCTCTCATGGTGACGATGGTGACCTTGGCTGTCCCGAGAGGAGCGGAGGGTTGGGCGTGTGCCCTCCTGACGGAGTGGATTAGCACGCGTCAAAGCTCGTGAAGTTCGAGAGTCCGCGACTTGGCCGGGAGCCGGGCGAGCGATCGGCTGGGGTCGCCACGGATCTGGCACGGGAACTGGTCCCCATGACAAGCTGACGGCATAGACCCGCGCGAGTTTGCCATGGATGAAGAGTAGGGCCAGGGGCAGACGGGTGATGTCGATGTGGATGGCAACCTGGCGGGTGATGGGCGTCAGGGTGACCTCGGCATTGATAATGAGCAAGGCCCAGCTCCAACCTCCAAGCACTGCCTGACCCCCAGGTAATTTTCCCATCTTCCCCTGTCCCTGAGTCCTGACCAAATCCAGAGGTGAGAAACGAGGAAAGGCTTAGGGGTGCCACCAAAATGTGAGCTACTACATGGATGTCTATTTTATTTCGGATTCATACGTCCATCGATGTGTTTCATAGTAAAATATAATTCCATGTTGATTTTGATTATTGCTGATTCGCTTCCATGCATGTGCTGGGGCAAGCAACATCGTTTTCTCCACATTCTGGTGGCTATGCAGTGGACCTCGCCGCAGCATAGGGCAGCGGGGCTTGCCACGACGGTAGCTCATGAAGCTTAGGGCGGGGACGCAAGGTATGTGCAGCTCGCCGCAGCTGCTATGGAGAGGGTCACCATCATGCTGAATTCACAGGCTTTTACCCGGTTTCCTTTTCCCTCCTAAAATACTATTATTATTTTTCTTTCTTTTTCCTTCAGGCTTTGAGTTTTCGAGTGTTCTCTTTTCTAACTGTAGGTCATCATCTATCTTGCATGGTTGAGAATTTTCTTACTAACATATGCATTTTTTTCAATTTTCGTTGATATTGTGCAGGTTGAGGAGGACGAACTGCAGCAGCACACAATGATACCTCCACTTAACTCTGTTTGGCCACATGGATAATGGGGAATGGATAGAGCTGCAGCTTTAGAGTGTTAATTTCAGTTCATATATAGAGAAATGGATTACACTCCAAGCCACTTTGAATATGTGTTAATGAACAATTTCAGTTCATAGTAACTTTTAGCAGCCTGCTTCATCAAAATTTATGATTTTTGTTATCCTTACATCTTTCGGCATTCCTTATGCTTATGGTAGGTCACTCTGAATAACATGTGGGTTAGTCTGGTTATCTGGACTTGGATCCAGCCATACTGAAATTATTTCTACTCACTTAACTGGCATCATCAAATTAGTTTCGTGAGTGGTTAAGGGGAAAAATAAAATAAATGAGCCTCCATCGATAGCATCTATTATCAGGATGATTAGACATATTTTCATGTCAAAAAACAGAACTATTTTGGTATTTGTTCCATGTATCCTATTTTGCCCGGTTTCAGATTTTGAGTTCCTGTGACTTTGACAAATTCCTAGGTGTGCCACCTTGATTAAAGAGGCCTGATCAATCTTTAGTTTATGATACCCTGGTTGTGTATTTATTTAGGCACACTGCCTAACTACTCCAAAACCTGGAAAACATAATTCTTTCCGATCACATATTATGTTCCAAAAACAGAGTTGTCCTCTTATTGAACTAACTTCCAGGAAGTCATGTTGTTTCCGTTTTGGTTCGCTTCTTACCTTTTGTGCAAAGCCATAGCTTGGCATAACTGTTTGTTATAGCACTACCCATGTAATTATTCTTTGTTTCAAGCTTTTACCTACCGAAGCCATTGATGTGAGGTAGAAAGCATTGAGGCATGTTCATCTTGAAAATTTTGGTTCTAATACAATAAATGTTCTTCTCATTCTGCCTTTTATATTGAACATTGTTTTCCACGGTACTTCAATTTGTACTTAGGTGATCTCTGAATCTCTTCTTTAGTTGGCCTACATTGAAATTACCGTGGCAGTTTTATTATCATTTTGCATATTCTCATTCCTTATATTTAGTTCTGATTCTGACTATTTTTATAACATACCTATGTTTATGCAGTCTTTAAGGCTAACTCGGTCTTTTGGATATGAGAGGTTCGTCTCCACATATCCCATCTTCCAAGTCATAGAGGTGAATTATGTAGCTTTACTCATTCCCTGCATTACAAGGCCTTTGTTCTTGGTCAGATTCTTGAAAAGTGACTATGAGACTTTCAGTTTTTGAAACGGTTACAGTGAACATGGCATAATTGTTATGCCTTTACTGGAGTTATTGTTGTATAAGCGGCAGTCAGGCAGCATCAACATCATTTTCACTTGAATCATTGTATATGTGAAATACATTTGTTTTACTTTGTTTATTAACCATTCAGCAGTCATAACTGCATAAAGTTCGACGCTGCTTCAGCCAAGGGATGAGAAAGTCAATATGTATTTTATCTTGATATATATATATATATATATATATATATATATATTTCAGTATAAAAATATCAAATTGTGGTAGCTTTTTTCTGTTCAAACTTAGGGAGAAAAAAGAGAGAAGTGAATAAGTGATTACGTGTCTCCTCAAATAATAATGAAACATACATTATTATATCCCTCAACACAAATGTGTTTGCTCAACCTTCTCATGTAGTACCTGCTAATCTGTTTAAAAAAGTACATGCTAACCTGTTCACACGTGTACCCTTGGACGGGCGCGGCGTTAGCGCGCCCATTTTCCTAG
>JAUNZO010004965.1:0-24915 GCA_031894775.1 Chloris gayana
TAATGATAAATCATAATTCGACATCTACATCACTTTTGATGTTTAACTGTTCAAATTTCAAGTAAATGTAATGTTTAGTATTTCATAGTCCTTTGACTAGTCACTTTCTTGAATCCAGTAGTGTGCTACTGCCTATCCTTTGGCTTTCATGCTCTCTTTTGACAAGCTGTCTATTCTCATATGAATTTTATTATATGTCATGCTGTACTGGGATGACAATCATCATAATTCATATCTGAACTAGGATTTTTTTCCCCTACAGGATATATTTGGTGGCAAGATGCATATCTATCTTTTCACTAATATAGTTATTGTATATCTTTTAATTCCAGGAAAAAGAGATTCAGAGGGCGCAAAAACAAGCTGAGAAGGAAATGAAACGCCAGGAGAAAGAAGAAGCTCAAATGAGGAAACTACAAAAGAAACAGCAAGAAGAGGCAATAAGAGAACAGAAGCGACGGGAAAAGGAAGAAGCTGAAGCTAAGAAACTGCAAAAAAAGCAGGAAGAGGAAGCACAGAAAGAGCAGAAGCGCCGCGAAAAAGAAGAAGCTGAAATCAAGAAACAACAGAAAAGGCAGCAGGAGGAGGCTGAGAAAGAACAAAAGCGCCGTGAAAAGGAAGCTGCACAGCACAAGAAGCAGCTAGCCATTCAGAAGCAAGCTTCTATGATGGAGCGCTTTTTCAAAAGTAAGAAAGACAGTGGAAATCTTCAAAAATCTGCAGAGAAAGATTCAGTTGTTCCGTGCACTAACAACAAAGAGGCAATACCAGCGACCACATCAAAAATTGATTCTTTCTTGTCTCAACAAGATAGCTGGGTTGCAGAGGACCTTTGGAGGTTAGCAATATCTCCTAAAGTCTGTTTTATTTACTTTCTGTGTGAATGAAACATAAAAATGATTTGATGAATATTTGTTACAGATTGCATGTCACCGGTTGGAAAAAGCTATCTAGCTACAATAGGTCCTCCGGGTGGGGTATCAGACACAAACCAAAGATGGAGGCATTTAAAGAACTCAAGCTTCAGAAATCCTCAGATGATATTGTTGATGAAATGCTTTCAACTCCAAATGAAGATAACTGCAAGAACTTGAGTCAGGAAAACGAATATGACAAGGTTGAAAGTGACGTTGACATGCTGCCGGCTCATGAGATACGACACCATGATGCCAGTAATGCCAGACCTCTCCAAACTCGATTGATAAGGAAAAAGCTTCTGCAATTTGACAAAAGTAACAGGCCAGCGTATTATGGAACCTGGAGGAAGAAAAGGTTAGCAGTCCAATCTTCAAGCCACCAATAACTTATCATTGATTCTAGTTTTTAGTGCAACATCATGATTTTTTCCATTACTATTGGCAGTGTGGTTGTTGGCCCAAGGTGTCCACTTAAGATGGATCCTGATCTTGACTATGAGGTTGATAGTGATGATGAATGGGAAGAGGTACTTGCTCATATATTCATCTTTATTTTCCTTTTTGGGTGGAGAAACTCATGATCTGTTTTCTGCACAGGAGGACCCTGGTGAGAGTCTTTCTGACTGTGAAAAGGATAGTGATGAAGTTATGGAAGAGGATTCCAAGATTACAGATGAAGAGGATGAAGATAGCTTTGTTGTGCCTGATGGCTATCTCTCGGATAATGAGGTACATTATTGATTATTATTTATTTATTTCTGCTAGTTTGAGCTAAGAATTATGCCTCTTTGATTGCATACTATTTTCATTGTTAAAGGGAGTAATATTAATATCGTTTAACCTGCTGTGCATTAGTTTGTCAAGGCAGCAAAATCTGGATTTTTTTCTTATCTCAAACACTAGATAGGTATGCCCTACATTCTGTGGAGATGGATCACTGATCCTTCTGGCATTATAGTGTATGCAGGCAGGTAGATGAGAGTTTTATGTGTTCATAAGCATTTATGCTTTTAGTGACATTGCACTTTCACGTCTGTTCTACCATAAAATGCAATGTCAAACCTTACTTCATCTACTGATTGGGCTATTTGCACCTTAATTAAGTGAACAGTATTTTTCAATGCATCATTGTAGTTTCAATGCCTTTCATTCCTGCAGGGGATACAGATTGAAAGTCTGTTGGATGATCAGGATGAGGAAGCTGCTAGCTCACCAGTAGGACAATGCACCGAAACTGAAGAATTCAGATCTCTACTGCGCCAGCAAAAAGTCCTCAATACTTTAACCGAGCAGGCTCTCCGTAAGAGCCAACCTCTTGTGATATCCAACATAAACAATGAAAAAGCTGAATTAATGACCGCTGAAGACCTCAAAGGGCTGTCAAAGATTGAGCAGCTTTGCCTCCATGTTCTTTCGATGCGAATTTGTCCTGGAGGTGCAGTTGTTGATGTACCTTGTATTGGCAGTTCATCTCCAAGCAAAGAGGGAATTGATCAGTCTAATGTGAAAAATAACTCTCCTTCAGCCTCATCTGCTATACCAGAAACGAACCTGCCGGAAATTGTAAGTAGTATCAAGTAAATAGTTACAGTGGGCATATACTGTCTGAAGATAACATACCACTCAACTTTCATTTTCATTTAACTTCAATGCAGGTTCAGGTGATCCGATCATGTCGAGATGGTATCAACAAGGTGGTTGAATTACTGCAACAGAAGTTTCCAAATGTTTCAAAGTCGCAACTGAAAAGCAAAGTGCGTGAGATATCTGATTTTGTTGATAATCACTGGAAGGTTAGGATTCTTTCCCATTTATAAGAACAATATCTGATTATTAACTGTTCCAGTGTCAGTAAGACTGGTTATATAAGCTGAGCCCACCCTGCCTAAGAGCAAAACGGATCTAAGATATTCTGTGCTAAGTTAAATTTGTTTCTCTGCAGGTCAAGAAAGAGGTTCTTGACAAGTTAGGCTTAGATGCCTCTCCAGGTACTCTACCTGTTCTGTGCGTGATAGGAACTAGGAACCCATATTGTCCTTTACAAATATTCTCATTATCATGTTTACTTATTTCAGCGAAACCTAAAAAGACAAAAGGCATAGCCACATACTTCTCAAAGCGGTGTTTACCTCCAGAAGAGGCGGTTAATGCTCTGGCATCTTCGCCTGAGCTGCGCGTGAAATCTAAATCCATCCAAAATGGCAATGTTGGCACCGAGGCTCCTCAAATTAATCTGTTCCCCTCTCCTTCATAAAGCTCCAAACAAGATATACTGACGAGTCTTCCTCAAATTATTCTGAAGGCACCCAGATGAGCAGAAAGCTCTTGAGTAATAGTGGTGCTTACCAGCCCGGCTAAGGATGATTTAGTTTTGCTTGGTCATTGATAGAAAATCCAAATGTAATTTGGATTTTTTTTTCTGCAACATGAATATCTGGATCATTTTTCTGGATGTTGATATGTTGTACTTTTGCAGAAAATAAAGTTTATTTAGGAAGGATGTTTAGTTGATTTGTTAGGCCTCCATATGCTTGACATGTATCTATTTTTAATGCAAAGCCAGCCTGATTGTAAAGTGAAATCTGTATGAAATTGCTACTTGCTGCAATATGGTTGTCTTTTGTGAATCATTCTTTGTCTGAGTTGATGTGGAAACGGTTGTGTAATCAGATTTTGTGTGTAATACTGAGAAACGTGCAATTTTCAGTACTTGTCCGCAGAAGTTGTTCCGTAGCCTGAATGCACCAGATCTAATATGGTTCACGTATACTGTGCATCACTGGTATCAAACAGCCAAACCAAAATGCATTCATTTTGACAATCTCCCCTATGTAATCCCAGCGTATCAGGGTGAGCGTCTTGTTCTTTGTAACCGGCGGTAGAGTTTCCAGACCGCCAGCACATCAGTCTCCCTGCCATGAAAGGCATGAACCCCGCCTGAAGAAACGAGAGCAAATGCAACGCGACAGAATCAGTGACTTCTGCCCTTTTGGCAAATAACTTTATCGCAAGAACAATGAAAGATTTCTAACAAAGGCACCGCTCTTCCGAGAAGGGCATTGATCATGGTGAAGAGAATTAAATCATTTTTATTTTTAATTAGGCATTGTGCATTTAGAGTTGTGCTTTTTTTTTCGAGAACGCACCTGGGTGCGTGTTTCATTAAGAGGTAGAAAACAGTACAAAGCCCGGGAGGTCCGAGGCGAGAACTCGGCCGGGTGGGGTACAACCGATTTAGCGACGCTAAACTAGGTGGGATAGACAAGAACACTGAGCGACTTGTATCCTGCCCTAATCCGCATGCTAGCCTCCTCTCTCAAGTTTGAGTTGTGCTTTTTTAGAAGGAAAAGTTTATGCCTAACATCAAGCAGCAAAAGCAAAATATATTTGCTTTGACATTGAATATAATTCGGTTACATAGTACAAAAGAATGACATAAAATTCGGTCTAGCAGATACTAGAGATACCACTACTAGGAAAAGCAGTCAGACATCACTAAAGTACTGAAAAACCAAAACCAGGGGATCATGCCATCAGACATGGTACGGTGACTGCCCGTTCTTGGCGTGGTAGTCCGCGTCGTCGAGGCGGAGCGAGAAGGCGACCACGAGCGCGGCCCACTCGAGGACGAAGATGGCGGTGCCGAGGCCGCCGACCATCTTGAGATTGACGGCGACGGCGCCGTCCTAGGTAACTATATAGCTAGGAATAGGATGCGGCAATAAGCAATCCATATTCCATAGCAGTCGAGTGTTTCCCATAAAGATAGATAAATTCTGCGTATTTGGAAGTTTGCTGGCGTGAAGTACACAACACCTGCTAATCAACTGACAAGGGCAAGGCAAAGAAAAAATACATGCTTTGATATATATCATACCATGGAGTCATCTGCATAATTTCACTTCTGTTGACCATAAATTGTATATGCACAGCTGAAGCCAGTGAGGACGAAAAATAAAATGAAAACATGGAAAAATTCTGGTAATGTGTGATGATTGGAATATCGTGCTGCCAAAAAATCAAACACACAACATCTAGCAACACCCACTGATCAACGCGATACTACACATTACTATTTTGGGGAAACCACGGGCAAATCGGAAAAAACACCTTTTCAACTTACACTAGATGTGGCCATCTTGATCCAACAAGGATTTTCCTGTAGTTGCGTTTGCGCGGTGGCAACGGTTGCTACCCGGCCGGGCTTCATCGGGGTTGGGCGGCAAGGCAAGGGGGCGATCCGGCGGTCGACCCACTCGAACGCGGTATGAAGTACGCCAGCGGCTGCCGCGACGGCAGAGGCGCCAATGAGCGCGGCGCGCGCGGCGACGAACGCGCCCCCGCGACAATGCTTTAAGCCCGCGGCGGCGGCGCCGGCGGCGATGCTGTTCCAAGCGTCCTGCTTCCCGCCGCGCGCGACGGACACGGCACACTCGGCGGCGCAGTACACGGCGGAAAATGCGGTGAACGAGCCGACGACGCGGGGCGTGTTCGCGCGGACGGCCTGGGAACCGGCGGCAAGGCGCACGCCGCTAGGCGCGCCGCGGAGGCCCCTGACAAACTGGAAGGCGGAAACGCCCGCCGCGCTAAGCAAAAGGCCTCACCGACGAAATCGACGAGGCGGTGGCGGTGGTCCGGGATCGGCCAGCCATAGGACGGCTTCTCCCTGCCCATCGGCTACTATCGGTCGGTCTTCGGCGACGGCGAAAGGTACTGGAAGAAGCGGGATGTGTTGCGTTTGGTTTGTCTCCGTCGCGATTTTCGCTTTTGAAGGACGCGCAATTGATTGCGAAACCGTATTGGACTTTTACAAATCCGCCAAGTTCGACTCGGAAAAAGATTTTCTGCATACGCGATGCAAACTGGCATGCTCCGTAAGGTTCCCGACAAGCCTGAGCACTTCCCTTCCAAAATGGTGCTCTGTTTTCGTTAAGCACAATTATAGA
This sequence comes from Chloris gayana, assembly GCA_031894775.1. Lineage (NCBI taxonomy): Eukaryota > Viridiplantae > Streptophyta > Magnoliopsida > Poales > Poaceae > Chloris > Chloris gayana. The sequence goes on from JAUNZO010004965.1 coordinate 5,864, forward strand.
TCAATGCACTTTTTTACATGTGCAGCGACGATGGGGATCTGAACAGTGGTTGCCTGTTGAGTCTTGATCGAGGAGCTCAATCTGCTGCTAGTTTCAGGGATTTTCCTACACAACCCAAACAAGCAATTTCAGTGCAGATGAAGTGGCAGAGCAGTTCATGTATTGTCAGCTTGGCTACATCAAAGTCTTCTACACTACAATCAAATGCTCCGCAGAAATTGTTTTGTAACATGAATGCACATAACTTGTATCAAACAGCAAAAGCTAAATGTATTCATTCTTACAATTTCTCCCCCATGTAATAATGTAGTAATACCCAACCTATCATGCTGCGAGCATGTTTGGAACTACGTACGAAGTACTAGTAGCAAACTGAAGAGAAGAAACAAGTGGCCTCCGGAAGATATGGCCGGAACTCCGGGAAGCCGCCTGGAGTTGCGCGGTGGCAACGGGCGCTGCCGGATCAGCGTTTATCGGGGTTTGGCGGTAGGGGGTTGTACGGCGGTCGGCCCGTTCACAAGCGGTATGAACTGCACCAATGATTGTCGCGGCGACTAAGCCGCCGATGAGCCCGGCGCGGCGGTGAAGATGCCCTGGCGGATGTGTTGTGCCTCAATTCTGGGAGCAAAAGTTGATCGGGGCTGCAAAGATAATTTAGGTGCTTGAACACTGAACTTTTGCTTGCTTGTATTTCTTACAACACGGAGATCTCACGGTAAAGTTGATTAGATCTAATGACAGCAGCAAAGTGACAATTGACTGCCCATTTTCCCTGTAACCATCGGATCCTTGCAAAATATATTTGCCTTGACATTTCAATTGAACATAATTCGGTTACATAGTACAAAAGAATGACATCAATTTTATAGTCTAGCAGATACTAGAGACACTAGTACTAGGAAAAGCAGGCAAAGAATCTTCTTGACATCACTCAAGTAGCGAACAACCAGAGGCAGGGGATCATGCCATCGGAGATCAGACATTGTAGGATGACTGCCAGTTCTTGGCGTGGTAGTCCGCGTCGTCGTCCTCGTCGTCGAGGCGGAGCGAGAAGGCGAGCGCGAGCGCGGCCCACTCGAGGACGAAGATGGCGGTGCCGAGGCCGCCGACCATCTTGAGAATGACGGCGCCGTCCTCGTCGCGGACGTAGGACTGGAGCTCGGCGAGGAAGTCGGAGGTGCGCGTGAACGCGAGCAGCGCGACGGCGCCCTGGAAGATGGCGGTGAGCGCCGCGCCGGCGGTGTGCGCGTTGTGCCACTGCCCGGGGGTCGCCGGCGCGGTGAAGGAGCCGGAGCAGCCGGCGGCGGAGAAGACGGCGGTGAGGGCGTGGAGGAAGAGCAGGAGGAGGCCGCACGGGGAGGGCAGCAGGCGGAGCGAGAGCGTGAGGAAGATGCAGCTTGAGGCCGCGCCGAGGAGGACGTAGTTGCAGAGCAGGAACGCCTTGTGCGTGTGCGACTTCGCCATCGCTGCCGGCGCCGGATCCCGGTGGGTCGGCGGCCTCTGGTGGATCTCTTCGCGAGCGCAGAAGTTGCTGCTGCGGTTACGGTGGAGCGAGAGCGGGGGAAGATCTGGGTTTGTGAGAGATTGGGCGCGTGGAGGGGTGGGTATTTATGCGCGCGCGCGAGCGTAGGATTTGTCCGTTGGAGTTCTGGCATGATGAGAGGGCCAACGGCTAGTCTGATGAGTGGGGTCCGGAGTGGGGTGCGCGAGTCAGCGGCCGCGAGAGAGACGTTGGGATCCTATGCGGCCTGCCCGTTGGTGACTCGGCAGCGCCTGGTCCCTTCAACTGAAAGTTGGTCAAGGCAGTCAATCAAAAAGCCAAAAGAGGCTCAGGTTAATTAGCTTCATATGGTTTCACTAATTTTCTCAACTATTTTAGCAGTAGTATAACTTCAACCAGATGACCTGGGATCAAATTTTCGCACTTACAAAGCCCATCACGTCTTATGTGAGGAAGATGCAGCACCAGCTTATGTGGCACACAGAATAGACTCACAGGCGTTTTGGTGTCACGCAGACCGGGAAATCGGTAAACACAAACACAGGCATATTTCATTATCAATGTTGATTACAGGTATTAATTTACAGCTACACACACCGACTCTGACCGAATACTTACATCTGGAACATCAAGCTCGCCAAATTACTGGGAGTTCACAGTCGGATTTCTTGTTCCGCCGCACATATTGCAGCTTATCCGCTCATCAAGTCCTAAGGGCTAAGCTCTCCTCTCATCATGCTTCGGCCGCTTGAGCTGACGACTCTTCGCTGTCAGATGGCTGAGACTCGTGCTTTGCTGCTGCCTGGAGAACCCGGTCTTTCACTGCCGTCGTGGACGGAGAAGTTGGCAGGCCAACCTTGTTGGGTTCTATCTTTTTAGCTGCCCACGAGACTGCTTGCGCGCCCACTTTTACTGGAGACAGCAACAGTCTACAAAGGGCATGCGAAAAGGGAGAGCTTGTAACGATCGTTGTATCATGTCGATTAAAATCTTGAAATCAACTGAACTAGGCAGGTTTTTGATAGAACAGCAGGTGAAGTGAATGGAGTATATCAGAATGACTTACTGTAAGTCTTGCTCAAAATCCTCGGAGCCCTCATATGTAGAGAACCGCAGGTAGATAGTCTAAAATAATAGAAAGTTATCAGGTGAATTGCGTTATTGCCACTTACGAAAGAACATACATTCGCAGTTAACAGTAAGATAAAAGTGCAGAGTTAGTGCATTATGTTTACCAGCAAAATTCCTAGAACACCGATGTATTGCAAAGTCGTCTCCCATTCTGCAGGCATAGTGATAAATAAACTAATCAAAACAGATATTCTGAATGGCTGTACTGCACATGTTTATTTCATCCAGTAATGTTCAGGAACCTGAAGACTAACTTTTTATTTTACATTTCAAACTGTCTATGGATGCACTACTGAATCGTGGTGTTTTTATTCCCCTAAAATAAGGTGGTGTTTCAAACAACCTGGTGACGCTTCATTAAACAATGCCAGTTAATAAAGTTTCGTTCATAACCATGCCAGTTTTTGCTGTTGATGAACCAGTAGCTGTTCCAAGGAGTCTGTTCTTTGTGGGTATAGTTTAAAGCACTACTGAATACTGTACTGTCCAAAGAGTTATTTTGTCAGGAAAGCCTACTGTGCTGCTAACAAATGAACTGTACTAGTATATAATAATCTACAAACACACTTACCAAGCAAAGCATAAGAAGCTGCTGACAGACCCTGTTGGGAAAAAAAGGAAAAGAATAACAAAATTAGAAGCAATGAGTATAGTGGAAAAGAGGGGGAAAAACATATAAGAATTTCAAAGACAACATAAAGAGAAAATAAGGGTTCTTCCATGTACTGTACAGTTGACTTTGACAGCACTAGCTTGAACAAAATGTTCAAGAAAAAGAGGAGTGTGCCACCATCATCACAAGGCAAGAGAAGGATAATGAGATCAATGATCAATGACCTACCAAAAGAGATCCGAGGATCAATGTTGGGGTGGGCTTTATTCGTTCAAGGATTTCCTCAGTATCCTGCACATGTTTAAAATGATAATGTTAATTTGACCGTTAATTTCAAGAAAGTTAAGTGTCCACCACAAAAGCTAAATCTGAAAGGATTATTCAAATCAGAGGCCACGGTATGATTAAAGCTACCAAATATGATACATAGTATAAAATAAGGACTGCAACAAGATGATCATAACTGGCTCATTTACCTCATTTATCACTGTTAATGCAGTCTCAGGTTTTAATTCTTTAACACGAAGGTTCTTAGCCCAAGCTTGGAAACCACCTTTAACCAGGTAAGGTCGCTGCATCCAAATATTCAAATTTAGACAGGCGACTAGATACACACCAACAAACTACTACAATACGGGACAGGACAGGCCAGGACATCAAAGCATTCAAAACTTGCCTGCACACCAAGCTTCTTCAGTAACCTAGCGATGGCTTTTGATCTGGATCCATTAGCATCCATAATTATGACCTTTGAATCACCCTGCAGAAGCAAGTAAAAGATGTAGTATTGACTAATGGATAAACTTGAAAGAAAATATGTAAGAAAATGCGTGTTTGAGTTAAAACAGCATACTTTGATCAGCTTCAAATTTCGGATGACAACTGCAAGTAATGCATCATCAACATCTCTTCCACCTTTAAGCATCTTCTTTATTGAACCTTTGATCTAAGGAATAAAAGCAGTAAAATAATCATCAGCTCATTCAGTCAATGAAATTAGTTACATAAGCATGGTTTCCTCCTTTAAATAACAAAAATAATATGAGAAAAATCTCGTTAACTGCGCAAAATTAGCCTGTGTCAGATGGGGAGGATAATACATTATGTGTGGGACTAAAATTAGGGTAAGTAGACACATGTAATTCTTCCTCTACGAGAAATGAACCATACTGAAACAGGGTCAGGTGCAACTGGAGATCTTTCGCTAAATTCAGACATACCTCAGGTGATGCTACACTTGCATATTTAGACCTAGCTCCACGACGTAGATCAGGAACACCATCCTTTTCCCTCAAATCCTACATATCACGATTTCAAAAATGAGCTGATACAGTTTCTTATTGGTTCTTTTCTTTAAAAAGCAAAACTTTACATGTAGTCAGAATGATATATCAAGCAGTTGACAGTCAGCTGCATGTGGTCTTCTATTCTCCTACTCCGCCACAGAACATGGCAAAGAGCTAGAAACATTTAGTAAGCATACTAGTACCAAATATAATTCCTGTACTATATGGCAGAAATAAATAACTTGGCAGCAATCTGTTATACTGAAGCTGCCATATGAAATTTCATCCAATAGAGGACACAGATAAAAAAAAGGCATGAAAGAAAGCAAAGGACAGTGAGATTTACAATCTCTTGCCTCAGGCCGAACATCAACAAGTACGGCTTTGTCATCATTTCTCAGTAGCTCCAATGTTAGTTCAGGTGATAAATCTCCAGAATAGCCGCCATAGGCAAAGAGCCAGAAGGAAGCCCTACAATGCAGCCAAATTCAGAAGGAGCCTTAAAAATAAAATGGAACAAGGGGTGGGATATGCAAAGCAAAGATGTGTCATTTACCCGAGTGTTGCTGAGCCTCCAAGCAGAACTGCCAATTGAACAATGGGATCACTTGGATCCAAACCAACATTCTTTTCGACACCTTCAACCACTAGATAAACCTGAACCGTTTGAAGAGTAAAGATTTTCAGTTGCTTCATCAAACAAAGAGCTTCACAGTTTAATGTTGAAGCAAAAGGTGCTTAGCAGGGACATTCATACGACTCCGGTGACAAGAGATAGTGAGTACTAGTTGATACAAGAAGCAATGCAGTTAGAGGTTTGTGGCACCAGCATATACCTGTTGAAGAGCGTTTCCGACTGGTCTGAGAACTAGACTAGCTTTCTCCTCGGACGAGCTTAGCAAATATCTCACATCCGGCGGGAGGGAGGACTTTGCCGTTCCATAAGAAGAGGCAGCGAATGTGACGGCATTGCCTAGTGAATCCTCGGCGGCAACAATAGCCTTCCGAAGAACATCAGCAGCCACAGCGCCGGCTCCAGCCACCTTCTCCTGCAACGCACCGGAGACGTCGGTGACCCCACCGGCGGCCTGCTCTTTGCTGGAATCGACGGACGCCTTGAGCCCACCGATCGCGCCGCGCACCGTCTTCCTCCAGGCCCCGAGCGCGTCGTACGCCGAGAGCCTGAGCTTGTCGTAGGCCTCGGTGAGCGCGTCCTCCGCCTGGAACACCTGCTTGCCGAGCTTGTCGATGAACCTGGCGACGGAGTCCTCGAGCTCGGACGCGTCGTCCGGGAACGTGGTGGGGAACGGCGCGTCCGAGAGGGCCCGCTCCACGGCGCCGTTGGCGGCCTGATCAGGAGCGGCGGCCAGGTCCGCGACGGCTGCGAGCGACGGGTCGGTCGCGGTGCAGCATAGCGCGCTGGCGTCGGCGTTGGGGAGCTCGGCGGCGCCGAGCCCCGCGCGATGTCGTCGGGCGCGGAGGCGTAGGGGGAGAGGATGGAGGAGTCGGCGAGCAGCGGGCGGTCGGGCACCTGCGCGACGAGCGGGTCGGCGTGGGACCGGAGCGCGGCGCTGACGTCCACCCTCCGTGCCGCGGCCACCCGCGACGCCGTGGCCGGGCAGAGGGGGAGCAGACGGGCAGGAGCATGGCGGGCGGACTCATCACGTTGGCGAGTCAGTCAAGGCTGCGGCGGGGTGGGACGGGCGCGGCGTGTGTGTTGCGGGAGTGATACGGGACGAGTGGCGACGGTGAGGCGGCAGCCGGATTTGGTGATCTGCGCGCCGGCTGTGCGGATTGGTGTTCAGAAGCTCGGCGTGTGGCTCGTCGGCGTTGAGTTGGCGGGTGCGGGGCCCGGCCCAGCGCCACACGCGCCACATGTTGTTCGCTGCTCCGGTCGTTTTCCGGTTCGGCGGCTGCTGTCAACAATGGCCCCGTCCATTTGTTGGGTTCGCCAGACCGGACTCGTGGTGGCGAGTCGACTGTGGGCGGAGCATACATTCGTGTGTGTAGTATCGAATACAAATTTCACTTCCGGACTGTCAAAACTGGCCAATCCAGATCGGCGAGGGAGGGAGGATGATGACATTTTTTGTTGTCAACAATAAGTTCTTGCTTATCCAACCCCTATAGAATTCATAAGCTCAGATGGCCAGCTCCCACAACCATTGAGTTGAAAACTTTGCAGTCACAAAATGTATTTAAGTTGTTGTTGTTGCTGAATCATAAGTGATCTGTATATCTTTCTTCATCAACTTTGTCTTTTGGGTGAATTGATTGGTGCGTAGTGGCTTAGTAACATGGTATCGAGCTAGAGGTTTTGAGTTCAAATATTGACAATCGCATATTCCGTCGCGTCGCTCCTATTTTCGAGTTTGCGTCAAGTAGTATCATAAGTGAACTGCAACTCGATCAGTGCATATTAATTTAATATGGTATCGTAGTTAGAGGTCTGCGTGTTGAAATCCCGATATAGACTTGTCTCTACTCCTGTTTCTACATTTGCACCCACGAGAGCTCCACGTGAGGGAGAACTTCGGTTGTTAGGTGCATATGGTTACTGTCAACCTCTCCCAAGAGTTGCATGTGAGGGAGATTATTGAACCATAAGTAAATCGTACATCTTTTCTCATCAACTTAAGTTATTGAGTGACAACTAATTAGTGTATAGTAACTTAACAGCTTATCAAGCATAAATATAAAATATACATATTTTTCTGCCTTACACGTTGATTAACTTATATTTTTCCAGCAAAGCGAAATTAAATATGGAAAGCTTGAGAGGGTTCGAAAAAAAGTTTTTGTTCGGAGTCCCAGGGGTCAAAATAGAAAGTTAGCACCAAGCAAACGGGAAATAAACAGGCCAATTTAGGAAGAAAAGGCCACAGGCCCAAAATGTAGCCCATCACCGCCGGGACTGATAGCCCATTCACTCCAGTCTCCAACAAGACCAACACGTATTGCTAAAAAAAAATCCTAACACGCAGGATGGGAGCTTTTTTTGCATTCTGGCCCCTCTCTATCTAAAAATTTTATAAATAGCCTCTTAAGTAACTATATTTTTAAAATCTAAGCCATTTGATCACGCTTATATGATAATGACGCGACACATAAATATGGTCACGTCGAATACTTTGACGTGACTAAATGACACGTAAAAAATAGGTTTGACACTTAAGGATTGACTATGATCACGCTCAAAGTGCATGACGTGGATTGATCTATGATCACGTCAAAGTCGTATGACGTGACCATATACATGTGTCACGCCATACAGTTCGACGTGACCAAAGAGTGTTAGATCTTAAAAATTTAGTTTGGAGTATGCTACTTTTAAAATTTTAGATGAGAAGAGGCTAAAATAGAAAAAAAGTTCGCAGGATGGCTCTATAGGGATTTTTTTCCAGTGACAAAAAGTCCGCGGAGCCGTCGATATAAAAACCTTCCCTACCCCACCACGCTCACCCTCTCGCCCGCCAGGCAGGAGAAGCCGCCGCCGCCGCCGCCGCCGCCGCGTCCTGTGTCGCCGCAGGCGAGCGAGATGGTAAGATCTCGTTCCCGTTCTTTGCCTAGATCATAGCCTGATTTAGAGGTCAATATGCGTTTTCAAAGCGTCGCCTAGGCGTCCACGCGAGCCGCGGAGCTGGGCGTCCTGCCCGCCTTACTAGGAACGGGTATGGCGTCCGCCTGGCTCGATTTGGCGTGGCGACTGGATCTAATCCACCAGGCCCCTCTCCTCCGGCTGTTTTGAGCCCCGTTAATCCCTTCCGCATCCCTGTCGATCCACCCCCTACTTCATCTAGCGCGTGTACTTGCTCCGGGCACTAAGTCTGGCCGCCATTGGAGTTTGCTCCCGAGGTTTCTTTGCCTGTGCGGAGTGTGGTGAAGGAGAATGGAGAGGCATGGGCCTGGTTTGGAGTAAATGCCGCATGGACCTAGTGTGGTAACTTTTTTTTGCTTATTTGTGAATTCTTATTTTGTGAATCAAGCCTGTAGTAAGAGTTGGAAGTTTCTTAAATTCGAACTTTTGGGGTTTATATTGTTGTCGTAACTGTGAATTAAGCTGTTCAAGTGATCCATTTGTTTGATTGAATTTTGATGGAGCCTCAAACCTTCTGCTTAGATGCTATATTGTGCTAGTATTCATTTGTCTATATTGGATATGTTTTCCAGGCAGGAGCGTTCGTCAAGACCCAGAAGACCAATGCCTACTTCAAGCGTTACCAGGTGAAGTTCAAGAGACGGAGGGGTATGTGTTCTGACTTAAGACATCTCTTTTGTTCTGTTTTTTGCAGTTCTGCACTGTTTTTTGATTGCCTGAGTTCTTTGCAGCTGGTAAGACCGACTACAGGGCCAGGATTCGCCTCATTAACCAAGACAAAAACAAATACAACACTCCAAAGTACAGATTCGTCGTCAGATTTGTATCCTTAACATCATGCCATTTTTTTTTCTTTAAAAAGCTGCTGTGTTGATATTCTTCAGTTGTGCATTAGTCATTGTATCACTTAACTAAATAACCTTAGACCAACAAGGACATTGTTGCCCAAGTCATCTCTGCTAGCATCACTGGTGACATGGTTCTTGCTGCTGCCTATTCCCATGAGCTACCCCGGTATGGTCTCGAAGTTGGTCTGACCAACTATGCTGCAGGTATAATACTTGCTTACGAAAAAAAAACTGTTGATTACATGTGATCTTGGTTATTGTATCTCATTCGACTATTGAAATGCATCTTGCAGCTTACTGCACTGGTCTTCTTTTGGCACGCCGTGTCCTGAAGATCAGGGATTTGGACCAGGAGTATGAGGGCAATGTCGAGGTAATGGTCATCAAGTATGTAATTCCACTGCAATGCTCTTGAGGTAAAGCTCATTTGTAATGCTGGTTAATGTGTGCAGGCCACTGGTGAGGACTACTCTGTTGAACCAGCTGATGAGAGGAGGCCTTTCCGTTCTCTATTGGATGTTGGGCTTATTAGGACTACCACTGGAAACCGTGTCTTTGGTGCTCTGAAGGTACTTACACTTGTTTTTGAAAAGTTTTAATGATTGGTACAAGGTGAAGGTAGGACTGTTTTTGGTTATTTACGGGCTATATGACTAGTTCTTTCCTAGAAGTCATTTTAGACAAACTCCACATTATCATCTAGACAGGTCTAACCATCTGTTCTTCTGTTTACTTATTTCACAAATAATCACATAATTATGAAACACTTCATTTCTTTCTTTTTAGTTTTTTTGTTGTTACCATTTCACATTTTATGCTTCTGAGAGTACCATTTGCTCCATTTTAACATTGGTTTCAATTTGTTGGTGCAGGGTGCTCTTGATGGCGGTTTGGACATTCCTCATGGTGAGAAGAGGTTTGCTGGCTTCAAGAAGGATGATAAGAACTTGGATGCTGAGGTTCACCGCAAGTACATCTATGGTGGTCATGTTGCTGAGTACATGAGGGTGAGTTATGTGATCCTTGGTCGTAGGTTTGTTCCAGACATGTATCTGGATAATTTTGGTTGTTTTCTTGGGTTCCAGACTAATGTTTTTTGTTGAATACAGACACTTGCTGAGGAGGAGCCAGAGAAGTACCAATCCCACTTCAGTGAGTACATCAAGAAGGGAATCGATGCTGATGGCATGGAAGCTCTGTACAAGAAGGTTCATGCTGCCATTCGTGCTGACCCTACCATTGTCAAGTCCAACAAGCCAGCACCAAAGGAGCACAAGAGGTATCCAGATCCATCCGATGCCTTTTATGCTACATCTTTATGCAATCTCCGTGTTGTTTTGTTGACACATTTTTGTTACATGCAGGTACAACCTCAAGAAGCTTACATACGAACAGAGGAAAGCCAAGCTCGTTGAGAGACTTAACCAACTCAACTCATCCGGTGGTGCTGATGATGATGAGGAAGATGACGAGTGAAGTAGATTCCCCTGTAGTAGTGTGATCTTATGAAGCAAACCAAACTCGCATTTAACTGTAGTCCTGCAACAGGCAGTTTTGTTTATGTTAGATTATATAATCAAAGAACCTGTTTCTGTTAGTTTTGAGATTCAAGCTGGACTTCTGGATATTATTTATGGGATCCGCTTGTGTTTGCCTGTTTGGACAGGCTTTCGTTTCTGTCATCGTCGTGCCTGCTATTTTTTTGCTTCCATTATGCATGATCCTTGTTCTTGTATTGGCAGTTCTCTGTTTTTCATACCGTATTAATTTGCTTTGATGGAATCTATTCACGACCGACTCCTGAACAATGCTTGGTTAAATCAGACTAGGAGACTCTGCCAGACTGACCTTTGATTTATCGATTCACTAAATGCAACATACTAACCAGTTTCAAAGTTGTCTAAATTCCACTAGCCTCCCGTTTAGAGTGCTGACTCAACGAAATAGTCTGGTGCTTTGTAGGTTAGCGAAGTCGCTGCAGCAAAATCAGAAGTAAAGAAACAAGATGTTCATTTAAACGACAAACAGGTACATTTTTCATGAGTGACATAAAGCATGGCATCCAGGCGTACAATATATTTTTTCTTTGAAAGTGGGCACCTAGCATAACATTTATCCAGTCAGAACTTTGGTCATGGTTTACGATCATTTGTTTAATCGATTACACTCTTTACTAGTCAGAAGAATATGAGTTACATACTCCTTCGGATGGAGTTAGGAGCCCATGCTTTTACATAAAGATTTGAAAGGCGAACTCCTTGCTAAACTATGAGCGTCCATATTGGATTATCTCTTTTCATGGACATAATCTCCACCTTAGAGAAAAGCTTTCTTTTCTCTCTTTGAACTTCAAGATGGTCGGGTCATACATGCCCAAGTCACGACCGTGCATGCTTGGAACCACATTAGCGCAGTCCGTAGCAATCCTTAATATTTGCAGTCCACGATCGCAGCTAACGCCAAAGCCTTCACGATGACTTCATAATGAAACTGATTGTTCATTTTTATTTTTATTTTTTGATAATTTGTTCGATTGGAACCATGAGGCCATGAAAGCGGCTTGGGCCTAAGTAGGCTCGAAAGGCCGGAAGATGGTATACACTTCTTCAGCCCGAATTTCCGAAAGCCCGCAGCGGACACTTCTTCTCCGCTTGGCCCCTCGCGCTCGCACGCGTGTTCGCCTCGCCGATGAACTTGACGCAAGCCGCCCGAAGCAGCTCAAGGTCTTGCTGGTGCCTGGTGGTGTTCGTTTCCTTCACCTGCTCTCTCGCTTCGCCAGTATCAAACCTGCGTGGGGCAGGGTTCCGGCCGGAATCGGGATAGATTCCTTTCTTAGGTAAGGAACCCTAACTTGCTCGGATGGATTTTGTTTCTAGGTTTTTCCTTCTGGGAGGTCCTGTAAAGGAATAACAATTAGTTCCAATCTGTCTCCACATAAGCTAGTGAACATCCGTAGGAGTTCATGCCCCTATCACATTTATACTGACTCTACAACTGGGAGTTCATCCCAATTTCATTTTGATTTGGGATTTGCCTATCACCACGGTACCATGATACTTTACTTATTACTTCATATCTCAGGAGGTGGGCAAAGTTACTTGGAAAATGGTTCAACTCTTTCTGCAAGTGCCGACAGAAGGTGGCAATGTTGATACAGAAGCTGTAAAAGCGAGGAGGTCTCTTCTTAGCGATATTGAGCCTATAATCAAGTCGGTTATAAAGTCTGGAGGCCGGTATGAAGCTCGGTTATGGCTGTGCAATACTGTATCATCCATTCATTCGCTCAGTCGCCATGACCAGCGGGAGCTATTTCTTGATCTCTTGGAGATGAAGAATTCCAGACGGGATGTTGCTGCTCACTTGCTGAGAATGATTTTTGAAAAGAAGCCCGAGAGAGTAGGCTCGATTCTAGCAAGGAAATGCCATATGTTGGAGGAGTTTTTCCGAGGCAAGTTCACTTGTAACAATGTTATCTGTGTTAGCAACTTATCATGCTGCTACTTACTTATGTCTGGCTTTTACTATCTTGTTGCAAGTTCATCAACATGACAAAATCTATCTGTATGTGACTTACTTTAGGTGATGTATATTTGTTAAACAATCTCTACAAAATGTGAATCTGTTAGTTAGTCATAATAATGGCTAAGATATATGATCACCTTCTTAATAATCAGCAATACAAGATGTGCATGGACTATCTTTGATCTACTGCTGTTCTTAAGGATAATAATGTTCCCCTCACTCATGGATGTCATGTGTTGCATACAATGAAGCTTTATGTTGCATACACTGAACCTTTAAACATAATTTAGTTTGTGTCTCATATAATGTAATAACATAGCATTACAACAACATAGCCTTTTGTCCCAAGCAAGTTGGGTTAGGCTACAGATGAAACCCATAAGACTCAAGGTCAAGAGAAACACAAAATGAAACAAGACAAAAGAAAAAGTGGAGTTAGGGGTAGAGAGTAAAGAAAAAAAAGGGTCAGATTCCGTATCGATTCTAGTCTCCAAGCACCCCTATCCATAACTAATTCCTTGTAATAGTAGCATTAAGTAATCAATTATACATTGCTATGTACTCAAAAGAAAAGTGAAATCTTGAATGGTTGTTTTGCTCTAGTAACGTTGTATTTGTTATTGTGCCTATTTCTAGTTACCTTTTAGGCAGTGAACCTCATTTCTGTATTTACTGTAAAGCTGGGGTTTGTAACGTGCCCCTATTATGTCTAGTTGCTGTTAGAATTATTTGGGCCCTTGTATCCTGAACTCCACTAGGAAAGATGTGAACCTTTCTGTAGTACTTGCTTTAGTAACCCCTCAGTTGAATTATTCATGTTGGGTTTCAGCATAACATTATTTTCTCTTTGATTTTGCAGTGCACCACGAATTGATTCAGATGCTAGTTGAAATGGCTATTGTTGCTTACATGTCCTCTATTGTAATCTGCAGGAAACAGAAGGCGGATAATGCAATGGTTTGATCATTTTGCTTTTACTGGGGAATCTACACATAAAAGAGGTGCTAGGGCGCTTTCTCAGTACGCATTTGTTAATCGTGATATTTGCTGGGAAGAACTGGAATGGAGAGGCAAACATGGGCAGTCTCCTGCTGTTGTTGCTACTAAGCCTCATTATTTTCGTGATCTTGATGTCCTCCAAACAGTTGAAAATTTCCTGGAGTATGTCCCAGATTTCTGGTCATCGGATGAGTTAGCTAATTCAGTGAAAGATGGAGAAATAGTGCAAATTGATATGGAATATTTTGTAGATCAATTTTCATATTTGATGTATGAAGAGAATTCCAAAGACACATGGCGATTAGTTGAAGATTTTTTTATGGACGAGCAGTTTTCTTCTCTTTGTCAACATCTTCTTATTCATTTAGATGAAAAAAGGCTTCTTGATTTCTTAAAATCTCTAGGAAGGCTCATCAGTAAAAGTTTGCAGTGCAAGGAGTTGGCATTTCAATGCTGCTGGCTTGAGGTTCTTTTGTCTGCAAATATTGATCACATATCTCTAGATGATCTTGTCTTATTGAACTGTGTCATTTCTAAGCGTAGACAACTCTGGTGGCTCATGAATGACGAAGAACAAATGGAAGAACGTGGTCAAATGGAAGAGCTTTTGAAGAGCGCAAATCAGTTTACTGAGGTCGATCACTTTTCTCTTATGACAGAATTTGCAGGAACAGAATTTCCTGATGCACTTAAGTGGATAGGCATTATGTCATGGATAATTTTCAATGATCTGTCAAAACAATGCAAATCAGCTGATTCCTGTGAATCGATATTCTCTTGCAACAAAATAGAATTTCGCAAGGCTGATGATTACTCTTTGGTCCAAAGTGATGGGCACTCAGCTTCACATATCGCATATGCTGACAACGAGGATCTTACTAAAAGTGGTCATAAAAGTAGAAAGAAAAGCAGGAAGAAAAAACGGCTCAGATATGAATCTGATGACGACCATCTTGATCAGCTGATTGAAGTTCCATATTCCAATACCACAAATGTTATTAGATCACAGTGCAGAAGCTGGCGCCTTTCAACTGATGCCTTTTCTGCTTCATGGGACATTGTATGCTACTTCTACCTTGTTCTGTTTCCTTTCAATCTTTCATTGTGGTCGTATGAATTGCACATCTTAAATTTTATTTTGTGTATTTATGGTTGCCATACTCCTGCAGGCGGACATACCAAATCACCTTTCTTCTTGTTATTTCACAACATGGGTAAAGTGGGCTTTCTTTAGATGATCCTCCTCTTCCAGAATGTGTATGACGACCCTCTGATCCTCTTCATGGTGGAAAGATCGTGGAGCAGAGTGCTGACTTTGTTACTTCTGCAGTGCTTTCGTAAATGAACTCTGCTGGTAAGTTCTCATTCCCGTCACTTGATGCAGTCAATTCATTTCCTCCAGGTTCCCCAAATTCTTCTGGCAGTTTTCTGATTGTTGAAATATCAGTGTGACCGCACATTCATAGTTGCTACCACGTTACCACTGACCGCATTTTTTTAGGTATCTACTTCTTTTTGATGTTGTGGTCACATCCTATGCCGAATCTTTGCAGATTCATGAATTCTGTGCACACTGAATGCTTCAGGAGATCCAGAACCGAAAATATTTCTTTTTCCGCTACATGTGGACAACACTGGAAGAATCTGTCTTCTTAGACACTTCAAAAGTAGTTGATGTGATTAGAGATATTAACTTCTTGAAACACAAGTAACTGATGTGATTAGAGATTCTTGAAACAATCCTTGTTCTGTAATGGTTCTGTACAGTGTAACAAGTGACTTGGATTAAATATGTTATAGATGGCTATAATCGCCGTGGATTTGACAGCTTCGACTGTGGTTGCTGCACACTACAGCTATTTGATTATCTTGATTTTGGAGTTGCTGTGGGTATGCCGTAAGTTCTATATTTTATTTTTCTTTTGTAAGGCTCAGCTCTGAATCTGCTCTACTTCAAGTTTTTTCCCCTCGAGCATGACCTGCTAGAAGTTCTTTGGTGTTTACAGGTCTTGATTGAATT
This sequence comes from Chloris gayana, assembly GCA_031894775.1. Classification (NCBI taxonomy): domain Eukaryota; kingdom Viridiplantae; phylum Streptophyta; class Magnoliopsida; order Poales; family Poaceae; genus Chloris; species Chloris gayana. Next base: position 21,382 of record JAUNZO010004965.1, read on the forward strand.
TGGTATCACACGTGATGTGTTATCGGAATACTAATAGCAGTTGCAGCACGTGCTGCTGATATGACATGTGAACCCTGCCTGAAGTCAACGCAGGAGTTTCTAAAAATTATTTTAGAACATCAAAGTGTTTTTGCACAAACTGATATCCGAAACCTTTTTAAACACAGAATGTGTGTATATAACTATGTATACAGTAGCTACATCAACCTTACTGAGTCCAAATAACTGATACTTCATTTGAAATGTAATGATCAATTTATCAAGAAGTGTACAGATAATTGAATGCTCCCTGGATCTAGGTGCTCACGTCAGCACTCTCGGCTGTCTGAAATTCACGTTAGATGCAGCCAGAGCCCTGATGGTATTTGCTTCAGCAGTCATCACCGCCATGGAGCTCGACAACAACAATTACATCTTAGGCTATATACAGAGATGCTGACCCCTCCAGATCGTCAAATTTTGTCATGATCCCTCCTGTGGAATTGGCAAGTACTGCAGTGATGCCAAGCAAAAACAGGATTAGCGCATAAACCACACAGTTGAACTACTAATGCTGCAGGCATAGATATGTTTCAATAGATTCATGTCAGGGAGTGACTTACCAAGGGGGTCATATGTCGGCAGGGTGATGTATCGTGGGCAATGTTTTTTTCTCAATACCGGTTTATTCGTCACAGTGGTAGTCAGACAATCACGAGGCTGGAAGCATGAAACTGAGGTAAGCATTACCGTCCAAATAATATATGTAGTACAGAAATTGAAACGTAAGGACCATGTAGAACCCTGTCCATTGACAGACAACAACGCATAGGTATCCAACTTGGCGAACAAATTTTCATAGGTTAATTTGTTAAGAACATATTCATCATAAATGAAATGCTACAGTATTCAAAGTAAACTGGGCGAAAGCTGTTGCAAGTTCACTATTTTAGGAACATATTATTTCGATAGTGAACAAGTTTTCTTTGGACGTAAAGTAAATGCTTGAAATTTCAACAAATTTGCATAGGTTAATTTGTTAAGAGCATATTCAACATAAATGAAATGCTACAGTATTGAAAATAAACTGGGCGGAAGCTGTTGCAAGTTCACTATTTTAGGAACATAGTATTTCGATGAGCGATTTTACGGTACACTACTTTTAATATAGGCCGTTCATTCTTTCTGATCCAACGGCCCAAATTGATTGTTACTACCTTAACTCTCACCATGATAACAAGTGGTAATTCAAGGTGGTAACAAGTGGTAACAAATTTAGTAATGACAGTCCGTAATCCAACGGTGCAGATTATTTTGTTACCACCTCACAACTTAAAGTGGTAAAATGTACCGTAAAAGGGACCTATTTCGATAGTGAACAAGTTTTCTTTGGATGCAACATAAATGCTTGAAATTTCAACAAATTTAAATTGCCAATCTTGTAGGAATAGTATTTAAATATGTGCTGTGGTGGGAACTGCAGTATTCGATGATGTTCATGCCCATAATAACAAATTGCAAATTGCAGATCCATGTTCATCAAGGGAAAACGGGATCTGACCTTCAAGTCTTTGTTGAAGCATAATCTGACTTCTTCGATTGAGCCCTTCTTGCATTCAATTTGTGGCGAACCCCCAAAAGCATGTTTGATTGCATCGACGACTTCGCTCAAAGCATATTCCTTACCATTTGAAATCTGAATGCCACCACTCAACAGCATTTCCTACAATGGCAGGTCAATTCAATTATAGAGAAAGGACAAAATTCAGCGTCGCACTCCCAACAAAAGTTAAACTCAGTCTTCAACATCAATGGTTTTAAATTTGCGTACGTTCTTTTCGGTAACACAACTTATGAACAGAAAGCCCTTTAGCTTATTGAAGAAACAATTATGCTGACAACCAGCGCGTCCAAGGCACGGATACTAACCGTAACATTGTATTTGAAGTAGAGGTCAAAGGCCAAGGAGAAATATTGTAATTCATCCTGAACCACAGGAGCCGAACATGTTCCATGCTTTTCTGAAAAATAAAAGGTGAAGCTGAGTATGGTGACCAGTGAGTGCAAAGTTCAGAATATGGATCGCTCAACAATGCAGTTACTGCAAATGATTGAACAAGCAGAGAAAATAATACAGAAGTTCATTTCAGTTGAGAGAATAACATTACCCCACTAAAGATAATCACACGAATGAACAGATGAAGCAGGACATGCCATGATCGGAAAGCAACATGCAAAGAAACATTGCAAAAGTTAGCTGCAGTTCCAAGTTTTCCAACTTAGCTGAAGTAGTTTCATAATCAAATCAATCATTTCTGAATATCATTCTTAAGAAAGGATTCAGTTGGGATTCTGAAGTTTCTAGTGCTACTGCACCTCGTGAGCCCAGAAGGGTCCCTTGCCGCTGAAGCAAGTGGAAGAGGAGGAGCAGTACAGGGACGGCCAGTACTTATTAAGCTTCTCCTTGAGGGGCAGTATCTACACGAGATGATGAAACCAGACCATCAACCAACAGGATTATTCAGAAAATTCTCCACCGAATTAATCATAACACAGGAGGGATTAACCGAAGCTAAGTTCTTCAGCTAAGCAAGCACCTTGTCCATGTCGAACTCGGTGTGACGGCAGCACGAGGGCCAGGTGCCGTCATCGTAGTCCGGCCATAGTCCATCTGTTCCAGCGTCAGTTGAAATTGAGAATAAATCCGATATGGAATTCACATGTAGAAACCAGAATCGAAATAATGGAGCGAGCACTTACGGATCGTGAAGGTCTGGAGCGGCTCCGAGCTGCACAGCAGAACAAGAGAAAGAATAGCATGAGGCCTCGCACCAATTGAAAAGGGGAAGAAAAAACAATCTTGGGGGCGCACGCAGGCAGCGCGCCCGAAGAAAACTCCACCCAAACGGGGGGCACGCCGGAGGAGGACAGAGACGCGGACCACGTACCGGCAGCACCCGTTCTTGGCGCAGCAGTGGCGCGTGGAGGCGCAGATTGTGCCGGGCCACTGCAGAGACAGGGCGAAGTAGTCGAACTCGCGTTGCGGCTTGGCCACGGGGGCGCGGGCGGAGCTCAGGCCGGACAGGCCTGCGGCGACCAGCGCCCATACCAGCATCACGCACGCCGCCTTCCTCGCCGTCGTCGCCATTGCCTCCGCCGCCTCGCTGTTTCGTTCTCCCTCTCGCCGGTGGTTAGGAAGCTGAAGCAAGCGGAATCAGTGCGCCGAAAAGGAAGATCGGGGCCAGGCGGCGCGATATTGTTGGTCGGCCCGGGATGTCGAGAGGGCCTTGCCACAGACAAGTGGGCCCTAACACATCTTGCAGATATAATATTCGTCGGCAATACAATTATCTTGTTGAAATTCGAGATAAGATCCCAACAGGATGACGGACGTCACTGGAGACTATTCTGGCCTCAGATGCGGTTTTGATTACTGGTAGCCGGAAGGAACAAGCAAAGCAAGGCAGCTGTGCGGTAGTCTCCGATTAGAGCAAAAGCGACACGCAAATGATGCAGAAACCAATGGATGGTTTGCGTTGGTAGCATGAACGGAAT